>CM065691.1:60460543-60475543 GCA_017654935.2 Phymorhynchus buccinoides
CCAGAACCGGAGTTTATGCCTACTAACCCTTTTGTCTATTTTTAGTAGGAAACCTATGGGCCGCAATCTTGCACTTTATGATACCCTTCCTTTCCAGGTGTTGGATGGAGAATGATGTTGTCTTGATCACCTTTTATGTTTTACTGATCTCAGTTTGTTAACTGAAATTCAGTTTATTTATTAACTACATGTAGTGCTATTGTACAAGGGAAGCCTTCAAGCCGGTTGGGATTCACTAATTCCCTGCCGACTGAAGCCCCTTGTCTCTAAGCCATAGAGATCTACATCCACCTTCTCCTGTGATTATCAGCAGGGCATCGTGGGCCGGAAGATCATCCCGGACTCCACCAAGCACCAAGACGGGTCCGTCGCCAAGACAACCTGCACCCAGAATCCGCGAGGAGACCACGCCTGAACCGTGCCATCCCGCGAAGCCGTAATAGGAACGACTGGGAGCTACTCTCACCTGACGAGCAAGCCCAGAACTTCAAACAGCTAAGTCTACCTGACTGCGCCAATCATTTGAACTTTCCTACGGACACCGAAGATAATTAGTAACCCTTCCGGCATGGGGCGAACCTTATAGAAAGACAAAAGTCTTGTGAATCCTTTCGGATTTCATTGTGTTTTATCCATATTTTGTTTTGGCGCCATTGAGCTGCTTTATTATTATTGTTGCATAATCTTATGCAGATTTTGGGAGTAAATAAAATACAAGTGTCAAATAATCCTGAACCCTTTGGTCAGACTGATGAGAGTGGGAGTCTTGTAATTTCATGTAAAACCCTACTTCTCTCTGTCTGCCATTTAGAGCAATTCAACCACTTGTATTTCTTACAACCATCTGACGAGCCAGAACCCGGGCACAAATATAAATTTATTAGATGAAAAGGGGCCGGGAAAGTTGCTCATCTCCCATACCCTAGAGAAGTGGGCTAAAGGCAAATTATCTAAAGTCTTCCCTAGGGACTTAGCCTTTTAACCCATTACCTCGTCACAACAGCAGACAGATTTTAATCGAGGTTGTGGGACTGGCGGAAATAGTGGGGTTTTAGAGCGGTTTTGAAGCGTGGAAGTGTTTCTGAGTTGCGAGTGGTGAATGGGAGCTGATTCCATGTTTTCGGTGCGGTGAAAGAGAAAGTGCGGTTGCCATAGGTCTTTGTTTTGGGTCGAGGAAGAGTGAAAGTTCGATTGTCTGAAGAGGTGCGGAGTAGTCTGGTAGGAGAGTAGATGTGCAGAAGATCAGAGAAATAGGCAGGAAAGTAGGGATCGGTGACAGATTTGAAACAGAGTGTAGATATTTTGTGATCGACTCGAGCAGAAATGGGAAGCCAGTGAAGGTTCTGTAGGAGAGGCTGGGCGTGTTCATGTTTTTTAACCTTGAATACTAGTCGGGCTGCAGAGTTTTGGACCTTTTGGAGTTTGTCAAGAAGATAGTGTGGGATGCCAGAGAGGAGGGAGTTGCAATAATCGAACTTGGACAGAACCAGAGAACAGACAAGCGTTTTGGCTGCATCGAAGGTAAGAAGGTGGCGAATGCTGCTGATTTTTCTGAGTTCGTGGTATGCAGAGCGACAGATGTTTGAGACGTGTGTGTCCATGGAAAGAGTGTTGGAGAATGTGATCCCTAGGTTTCTTGCTGTGGAGGAGAACTGTATGTTGGTGTTGTCGACTAAAATAGAAGAAGGAGCGGAGTCTGACAACGGTTTATGCTGGGCACGGACAAGGAGGGCTTCAGTTTTATCATCATTGAGTTTGAGTTTGTTTGTGGCCATCCAGTGTTTGATGTCTGTGATGCAGTCCTGAGTCTGGTTGATTGTATCTTGAATCTGATCTGGCGGTGAAGAGGCATGTAGTTGTTGGTCGTCAGCAAAGGACTGACTAGTGATGTCATGCTGGGCAGTGATAGAAGTGAGAGGCTTTGAGTACAGAGTGAAAAGAGCGGGGCCCAAGACTGACCCGTGTGGGACACCAAACTCCAAGAGAGAAGGCGGGGACTGGTGGCTATGGCTTGACACAGTTTGTGTTCTGTTGGAGAGATAGGATGAGATCCACGTCAGTGCAGTACCAGAGATGTCATAGGAATAGGAGAGACGATCAATGAGAATGGAGTGGTCTATTGTGTCAAATGCTGCAGAGAGATCTAATAGGGTAAGAACAGAGAGTTTTCCAGAGTCAGAGGGAAAACACGTGAAACACGTGATTTTGACACGTGATCTGGTGGATCTTTAACGTCCTCCGGTCTGAAACAGATACATATGGGACATTAGTAGATACAAAGATGGTGGGAACGATCCTGGAGGCAATGCTCGAAGGCAGCGCAACACCAGGAAAGTCCCGAACCCAATCCTACGCCACTTACATCGTCTGTTCCTCGTCCTCCAACTGAGAGGTTCAACCCCACTGATACACTTTACATTACTGTGGTTTCCCCCTCACTCCATTCCGTTCGTCACCCCTCCTCCCCCCTCACACCCCCACCGATATACTTTATATTCCTGTGGTTCCCCCCTCACTTTATTCCGTTCGTCACCCTCCTCCCCCCTCCCCTCACCCCCCCCCCCCCCCACACACACACACACACCGATATGCACTTTATATTACTGTGGTTTCCCCCTCACTCCATTCCGTTCGTCACCCCTCCTCCCCCCTCACACCCCCACCGATATACTTTATATTCCTGTGGTTTCCCCCTCACTCCATTCCGTTCGTCACCCCTCCTCCCCCCCCTCCCTCCCCTCCCCCCCCTCCCCCCCCTCCCCCCCCCTCCCCCACTGATGTAATATACTTTATATTCCTGTGGCTTCCCCCTCACTCCATTCCGTTCGTCACCCCTCCTCCCCCCCCCCTCCCCCCCCTCCCCCCCCCCCCCCCCCCCCCCCCCCCCCCCCCCCTCCCCCACTGATGTAATATACTTTATATTCCTGTGGTTCCCCCTCACTTTATTCCGTTCGTCACCCCTCCCCCCCCTCCCCTCACCCCCCCCCACACACACACACACACCGATATGCACTTTATATTACTGTGGTTTCCCACTCACTCTAATCTGTTCGTCCCCCCTCCTCCCCCGCACCACCCCCCCCCCCCCCCCACACACACACACACACACACACACCAATATACACTTAATATTACCATGGTTTCCCACTCACTCCATTCCATTCGTCACCCCCCACCTACATACACTTTATATTACCGTGGTTTCCCACTCACTCTATTCCGTTCGTACCCCTTCCCCCCCCCCCTCCCCCCTTCACACACCCCACCGATATACACTTTATATTACTGTGGTTTCCCCCTCACTCTATTCCGTTCGTCCCAGCCTAGTTTTCCAGAATAGTGAGCTCAGTTGCCTCCTCTACTATTCGAGGTTATTGTTGAACATAATTAACTGGCCTGTGTGCGTGCGCACACGCACACGCACACGCACACGCACACACGCACGCACACACACACACACGCACACACACACACACACACACACACACACACACATACGTTCGTCCCCCATGTACTGAACGAATGTGTCTTTGCTGTAACAGGGACAGAACATTCTATGTACTGAACGAATGTGTCTTTGCTGTAACAGGGACAGAACATCCCATGTACTGAACGAATGTGTCTTTGCTGTAACAGGGACAGCACATTCCATGTACTGAACGAATGTGTCTTTGCTGTAACAGGGACAGAACATTCTATGTACTGAACGAATGTGTCTTTGCTGTAACAGGGACAGAACATTCCATGTACTGAACGAATGTGTCTTTGCTGTAACAGGGACAGCACATTCCATGTACTGAACGAATGTGTCTTTGCTGTAACAGGGACAGCACATTCCATGTACTGAACGAATGTGTCTTTGCTGTAACAGGGACAGAACATTCTATGTACTGAACGAATGTGTCTTTGCTGTAACAGGGACAGAACATTCTATGTACTGAACGAATGTGTCTTTGCTGTAACAGGGACAGAACATTCTATGTACTGAACGAATGTGTCTTTGCTGTAACAGGGACAGAACATTCCATGTACTGAACGAATGTGTCTTTGCTGTAACAGGGACAGAACATTCCATGTACTGAACGAATGTGTCTTTGCTGTAACAGGGACAGAACATTCCATGTACTGAACGAATGTGTCTTTGCTGTAACAGGGACAGAACATTCTATGTACTGAACGAATGTGTCTTTGCTGTAACAGGGACAGAACATTCCATCTACTGAACGAATGTGTCTTTGCTGTAACAGGGACAGAACATTCCATGTACTGAACGAATGTGTCTTTGCTGTAACAGGGACAGAACATTCTATGTACTGAACGAATGTGTCTTTGCTGTAACAGGGACAGAACATTCCATCTACTGAACGAATGTGTCTTTGCTGTAACAGGGACAGAACATTCCATGTACTGAACGAATGTGTCTTTGCTGTAACAGGGACAGAACATTCCATGTACTGAACGAATTTGAGCCCGCACATTAACACGCATATAAAGATGTAATTAATTTTGTCTTTGCTGTAACAGGGACAGAACATAACATGTACTGAACGAATTTTAGCCCGCACATTAACACGCATATAAAGATGTAATTTGTCTTTGCTGTAACAGGGACAGAACATGCCACGTACTGAACGAATTTGAGCCCGCACATTAACACGTATATAACTAGAGCGTTAAGACGCAAAATCACCAACCGCATGGCAGCGTTTTCCGCTCCAGTGACCTTGACCGTTGATCCATGACCTTCATTATCGCACTTGGCCTAGATCTTCCTACTACCTACCCGCATGCAAAATTTGAGCGCCCTAAGTCTTTCCGTTCAAACCAATCCAATTACCAATCCGCTCTCTATGATCGCGGTTGGCAAAGATATAATGAATCGACAATTTAAGTTAGTTTGACAAAATATCGATTGAACTCTCGTCAATGACATCACTAATTTGATTATTATGCTTTTTGAAAGGGGGAGCTTAGGACTAAGGATGTATTTACATCAAATCCACATGTATTAACGATATCTCCAGGACTCATTTCCCCGGGTCATTTTGGTGTCACATTGTAAAATCAATGGGTATTTCACACTCAGCAGTCAACCGTTTCTTACTTCATGGAAAACTCTTTAATTAATGATACTGGCATTTGCCCGGGTCATTTTGGTGTCAGGTTATACAATCCATATGTGTTTGATACGCAGCAGTCAGTCATTACTTACTTCATGCAAAACTCATTAATTTGAAGTGCCTAGAGTGTGTAAATACAATGTAAATATCATAACCTCAAGCGCAAAGCAGAACTAATAAGGACCCTACTTACTTCATACAAAACTCATTAATTTGAAGTGCCTAGAGTATGTAAATACAATGTAAATGTCATAACCTCAAGCGCAAAGCAGCTTCGGAACTAATAAGGACCCTACTCGAAAAATGCGACCTAGGCTGTACGGAAGGAAAGGATGCTGACCAATTAATAGGGGAGGACGGGGTGAAAAGCCCATGGGCGGGTAAGAAGCCCATGCCAATTATCTCATGAAATAAAGAAAAATTCAGTCAAATTTTCCCATGAGACGAATGCTAAACATCAACACTCGTCTCATGGGCAAAATGTGACTGAAATTTGCTTCATTTCATGAGATAATTGGCATGGGCTTCTTACCCGCCCATGGGCTTTTTACCCCGTCTTGCCCTATCTACTGAAAAGTGTAGGATTAGGTCTGCTGACCAATTAATATCTATTGAAAAGCATAGGATTAGGTCTGCTGACCAATTAGTATAATAATACTGAAAAGTGTAGGATTAGGTCTGCTGACCAATAATAATACTGAAAAGTGTAGGATTAGATCTGCTGACCTTTTAGCATAATAATACTGAAAAGTATAGGATTAGGTCTGCTGACCTTTTAGCATAATAATACTGAAAAGTGTAGGATTAGGTCTGCTGACCAATTAGTATAATAATACTGAAAAGTGTAGGATTAGGTCTGCTGAAGGATTAGGTCTGCTGAAAAGTGTAGGATTAGGTCTGCTGACCAATTAGTATCTGCTGAAAAGTGTAGTAAAGGCTTTGGCACACGCTACCACAAATTAGTTGCTACAACTAGTGTATATTATACCACAAGTTGCAGTAAAACTCGCAGAGCCCACGGCACACTTGCAGCTTTAATACGACCCTCTTGCAATCCTATGCTGTACGAACCACAGGTAGACTCTGAGATATTGTTCTAAAATGCATGCAGACTACTCATATGTAAACTAAAATGCGAAAGCTGACAGAAAATAGTGTACAGATCAAAACGATGGTCAGTACCAGAGTTCGATTTCGAGTAGGCCTATTTCTAAAAACTCGAACTGACAAAGAATACTAGGCCTACATGGTGTGCTTTACACATTGTTTTGATCTACATCGATTGAAAAATAAATCATGCTGTGCAAGTACTCATCATTCATGATAATAATAATAATAATAATAATAATAATGAGCATTTATATGCGCTTAATCTTAAACAAGCCCTAAGCGCTTACAATAATAAACAAATAAATGAATACCCCCCCCCCCCACACACACACACACAAAACAAAGACAAACAACAACAACAACAAAAAAACACACACACACCACACCACACAACACAACACACACCCGCACAAACCACACACTGCACACAAACACACGCGCAGAGAAGGGACAAAAATTACTTTCCAAAAGAACAGAGCAGGCTACGATTTGAAGAGAATGGTTTTGAGGGAAGACTTAAATGAAGAAAGGGAGTTGGCAGAACGGAGAGGAAGAGGGAGTTTGTTCCAAGTAGAGGAGGCCTGAAAAGAGAAGGAACGTTCACCGAGAGTCCTGGTGCGGTAACGAGGGATCTGGAGGAGAGAAGTGTCAGAAGAGGAGCATAACTGTCTAAGAGGTGTGTAAAGGTTCAGGAGATCAGTGAGATAAGGAGCAAGACCATTCAGGGACTTGTAACAGAGCAAAGAGAGCTTGTAGTCGATACGCTTTCAAACAGGAAGCCAGTGAAGAGATTCAAGCATAGATGATACCGCCCATTTCATGGCTTATTTGGATTTTGGCATCTTGGACCCTGTGCCGATTTTTTAAATCGGGACACCCGGTTCTCAAATGCAGAGACAATTACGAATTTTACTTGATCAGTTTGCATGTTTCAGTCCGACGTTTCACTCCGCCATTGTGACGCAAAAACCACGTGATTCGAAACGACGCTCTGATTGGCTGCAACCTACAACTTGTTGCAAATGGGGGCTCAGAAATAGGATCGTTTTCTATCGCCCTACAACTCACAACTGCAACCCTACAACCCTGTTGTAGGTGGCATGCAACTGTTGCAACCACAAAGTTGCAGCGTGTGCCGAAGTGTGGTGTCCAGTGAATTGTCTGCTGTTTACAGGTGAAGACCTTCTAATCCACAGCCCCATTAATGTCATGTAACAGGGGTTTTCATTGGCTGTGTGTGGCGTGTCACGTGACGTAGTATTACCTTTTTCTTTGCACGATTGTCGCGTGATATGCTACATGACTAATACACACATGCATACACGTGTGGGGGTGGAAGGGTGGGGACAGAGTTAGTGGGGGGAGGGACAAGGTCAGTACATGTCCATCTTTTACTATGGTGAATCCTTCCAGACCAACCAACCGGACCAAGCAGTGACATAGATGTTTTTGAAATTACTGCACGGAATGCCTAATCATTAATAATATTTTACCCGACCCAATCTTAATTACTGCATGGAATGCCTAATCATTAATAATATTTTACCCGACCCAATCTTAATTACTGCACGGAATGCCTAATCATTAATAACATTTTACGCGACCAAATCTTAATTTTTCTGTAACAAAAACAGAAAATGTATGCACTAAAAAGAAATCCAAATTTTATGTAGTTTATCGATACCTCTGAAATATTCACACACACACACACACACACACACACACACACACACACACACACACACACACACACACACACACACACAACACACACACACGCACACACGCACGCACGCACGCACGCACGCACGCGCGCACGCACGCACGCGCACACACACACACACACACACACACACACACACACACACACACACACACACACACATTAAGAGTAGGTTACGTACTGTTGTGGGCGTGATGCCGTGTCCTCCACACGTGCACCCAGGTGACACACTGTGACAGCAGCAGGCCACTGACGCACAGACACACACACACACACACACACACACACACACACACACACACACACACACACACACACACACACATTAAGAGTAGGTTACGTACTGTTGTGGGCGTGTAGCCGTGTCCTCCACACGTGCACCCAGGTGACACACTGTGACAGCAGCAGGCCACTGACGCACAGACACAGCACTACACGGACCGACCTCCATCTGCACCTCAGCCGACCACGACCCATCACAATGCGTTAGTCTGTCTGTCTGCTGATCCCACAACAGTATGTTTGTCTGCGTGTCTGTCTGCTGATCTCACAACAGTGTGTTCGTCTGCCTGTCTACTGATCTCACAACAGCGCATTCGTCTGTCTGTCTGTCTGCTGATCTCACAACAGTGTGTTCGTCTGCCTGTCTACTGATCTCACAACAGCGCATTCGTCTGTCTGTCTGTCTGCTGATCTCACAACAGTGTGTTCGTCTGTCTGTCTGTCTGCTGATCTCACAACAGTGTGTTCGTCTGTCTGTCTGTCTGTTGATCTCACAACAGTGTGTTCGTCTGTCTGTCTGTCTGCTGATCTCACAACCGTGTGTTCGTCTGTCTGTCTGTCTGCTGATCTCTCAACAGTGTGTTCGTCTGTCTGTCTGTCTGTTGATCTCACAACAGTGTGTTCGTCTGTCTGTCTGTCTGCTGATCTCTCAACAGTGTGTTCGTCTGTCTGTCTGTCTGCTGATCTCTCAACAGTGTGTTCGTCTGTCTGTTTGTCTACTGATCTCTCAACAGTGTGTTCGTCTGTCTCACATTGTCCAACTGTCTGCTGATCTCATAACAGTGCGTTTGTCTGTCTGTCTGTCTCCAACTATCCAACTGTCTGCTGATCTCACAACAGTGTGTTCGTCTGTCTGTCTGTCTGTCTCAAACTGTCCAACTGTCTAGTGACTTTCGCTGTGAAGGACTCCACTTGTCTAACGATTTTTTGTGATTGTCGGCCTGTTGTAACTGGTCCAAATGTGTGACCATGAAGCCAGTCAATTTTCAATTATTGTCAGTCAATTGGACAATTGTCAAATTAATGTGATTTCATCCAGATTACTGTCTGCCTGTCGCATTTTTCGTATGACAAATGTCGAATTGTTATTTGATTATCTGCTCGTCTACATCCGTCCAATCATCAGGTGGCATAATGACATGTCTCCATTAGTCCGAACGTGTCTGTTATGTAAGTCCATCTCTTCCGGTGTCAATGTCCATTGTGCAGTGATCTGTCCGCATTTCTCAATCAGTCCAGACCTAGTAGGAGCAGGCGGCGGACACAGTGAGGGTGTTGGTGTCGTAATAACGATCCTTGTCCGTTGTGCAGTGATCTGTCCGCCTTTGTCAATCCGTCAGTGAGGGTGTTGGTGTTGCTAGTATCATAACGATCCTTGTCCGTTGTGCAGTGATCTGTCCGCCTTTGTCAATCCGCCAGTCAGGGTGTTGGTTTCGTTAGTATCATAACGATCCTTGTCCGTTGTGCAGTGATCTGTCCGCCTTTGTCAATCCGTCAGTGAGGGTGTTGGTGTCGTTAGTATCATAACGATCCTTGTCCGTTGTGCAGTGATCTGTCCGCCTTTGTCAATCCGTCAGTGAGGGTGTTGGTGTCGTTAGTATCATAACGATCCTTGTCCGTTGTGCAGTGATCTGTCCGCCTTTGTCAATCCGTCAACACCCAGGAGCAGGCGGCGGACACAGTGAGGGTATTGGTGTCGTTAATAACGATCCTTGTCCGTTGATTTGTTCAGCCTGAGATGGCCTGACACCCGTCACGCCCACAGTGCGTTAAGTGAGTGAGAAGAGAGAGGAGGGGGGAGAGAGAGAGACAGAAGGGGGAGGGGTGGGTGTTGAAGAGCGTGAGAGTGTTTTGGAAAGTGTAGAGGGATAGGAAGTAGTAGGGTTGAGGGGAGATGTGAAGGGGAGGGGCGATTGTAATTGAGGTCTTTTCATTTGGAGGATGGTGGGTGGTCTTAGGGGTGGACATGGTGTCTGTGTCTGTGTGAGCGGTAAGACAGCAGAGAATAGCTATGTCATTGTTCCACTATCACCCCCCCCCCCCTGTAATATCACCCCAATACCCCACCCCCATCCAAAAAAAAAACCACGACAAAAATAAGAAGACTTATCTACCTTCAGCACCCGTGGTTAAAGGTAACCCCTCCATTAGCAAACTGCGTTACTCTGCTTCCTAGGATTTCACCATGCAGCAGACGAACGAATCCTTTCCCCAGTGTCGGAGGGCAGAGACACGAACGTTTCGGGTCACCCCCATGGAGTGAGGCCCCCCACTGGACGATCTCTGAGACATCCGCCATGATCCCCATGAGAGCTTCAGGCCACAGCCAATGGAAAACGAGGTGTCAACCTACACCACCCTCCACGGGGAGTGAAGGACCGAGAGAAAGAATAGAACGAATGAGAAAGAAAGAAAGAAAACAAGGAAAGAAAGAAACGCTTTTTTTAAGGGGGGGGGGGGGGGGGGGGGTGTGTGTGTGTGTGGGGGGGGCGCCCCTGCTGTTAGCGTATTAGCACTCAGGTCAGAACAAAGGCCAAATCCACAGGTTTAGGGGCGGTAAAGCCATACACGACGTTTCTTTCAAACGGAGATATTTTTTGCGCGCGGCATTCTATGGTGAAACATTTAACGACAAATAAGTGAAAGGCAATCTTCTTCATTTTGAGGATAATTCAAATACACACTATGTTTTCTCTCCGTTCCTTTGCATTCGGGCTTCAAGGCATTAAGGTTGGCTTCCTAAAATAGGACTGTCAGATTAAGATTAAGATTAAAATTATATCCCCATCCACAACAAAGGCCATGTCAGGGCTGTCACCAAGGCCTAATCGATTCCATGTCCAGGCTGTTCCCCAATTTCCTGGCTTCTTCTTAAAGCATTAAGGCGGGCTTCCTAAACTATGACTGTAAGGCCTAAGCGATTCCATGTTCACTCCCCAATGTCCTGGCTTCTCTTCAAGGCATTAAGGCTGGCTTCCTAAACTATGACTGTAAGGCCTAAGCGATTCCATGTTCACTCCCCAATGTCCTGGCTTCTCTTCAAGGCATTAAGGCGGGCTTCCTAAAGTATAACTGTAAGGCCTAAGCGATTCCATATGTTCACTCCCCAATTTCCTGGCTTCTCTTCAAGGCATTAAGGCTGGCTTCCTAAAGTATGACTGTAAGGCCTAAGCGATTCTATGTCCAGGCTGTTCCCAAATTTCCTGGCTTCTTCTTAAAGCATTAAGGCTGGCTTCCTAAAGTATGACTGTAAGGCCTAAACGATTCTACACTACTCACAAAAAGTTAAGGATCACTATGAGAAAACAGGTGCGCAATAAACTCCGTTCGCTCCTGTTATTTTTTTCTCAGTCAAGCCAAATTGTTATGAATTCTTGTTCAGCTGTAAGTGGGCGATGTTGTGTTAGTGGAAACATTGCACGTGATTCTCTATTACTGAGCTTGGCAGCAAAAGAAAAAGCGGAAACTTGCGAAAAAGGACCTTGTTTTGGATCGTTCTGCATGAACACATTGCACAAGCCAGATGGAAAAACCATTATGCACGTGCAAGCACTGCTGTTTATGTGTGAGATGCTGTCTCTTGCTTGGCTTTATACGAAGACATACCACCAGTATTAGGCCTGATTTGACAATGCCTCCACGACGAAAATTGAGCGAGTTGGATAGGGGACGAGCTGTTGCATGGTTCCAAGATGGTGTTCCCAAGCGAGAAGTGGCCAGGCGACTTGAGGTGTCCATCTCGGTCATTGTCAGACTGATTCAACGCTTCACAGCCACTGGGAGGGTCCATGAAAGACGCAGATCTGGTCGACCGAAGAAGACAACTCCACGTGAAGATCGTCTCATTGAACGACAAGCCCTGCAGACAAGAACAGCCTCTTCCAGCATCATTCGAAGGCAGCTGAGGGTGGCTACTAACATCAACATCAGCCAGCAGACCATACGGAACCGCCTTCATGGGTTTAACCTCCGTTCTCGTCGCCCAGCTGTACGGCCACGCTTAACTCCAGCCCATACGGCAGCACGCCGCGCCTTCTGCAGACGTCACGTGAGGTGGACACGTCAGCAATGGTCCCAGGTCCTGTTCAGTGATGAATCACGCTTCACCCTGAACCACAACGACGGCCGACTGAGGGTCTGGAGGCGCCCAGGGGAACGCTTTATTGACGCCACTGTCCAAGAAAAGGTGGCCTTTGGTGGAGGTTCTGTAATGGTCTGGGGGGCCTTCAGCCTTCACCACAGAACACCCTTGTATCATGTACAGGGTAACCTGACTGGCCTCCGATACCGGGATGAGATCCTTCGACCGCTGGCTGTGCCTACACTGCAGCAGATGGGACCGCCGGCTGTCTACCAGGATGACAACGCTCGCCCCCACAGGGCAAGGGTGGTCAACGACTTCCTGCAGCAGTCTGGAGTCAACAGAATGGAGTGGCCAGCATGCAGTCCCGATCTCAACCCGATTGAGAACCTCTGGGATGAGCTGGATCGCAAAGTGAGGAGCAACCACCCCCCTCCCAGGGATGCCCAGCACCTCTACCAGATGCTGCAGGCTGAGTGGCAGGCGCTTCCACAGAGGATCTTCACCACCCTGGTCAACTCCATGAGGACTCGCTGCGTCGAGTGCCAGAACAGCCATGGCGGATACACGCATTACTGAACTTTTGGGAGCATCAGAATGCCCTGTCTTGTGATTTCAATGACTTTGGGAAATCAAATTTCAATACGTACCCACTTTGATCAAATGTACAGACCAAACGATTGCTCGAAATTGAAGGCAATTGTGTATCGTTATCACTAAAGCATTGAATTAAATGTTGGCCAAAATTCAACGCATTGGCTTTCTTATTTGGAAAGTTATGAATTAGTTTGCAAGTGATCCTTAACTTTTTGTGGATAGCTTATGTCCAGGCTGTTCCCCAATTTCCTGGCTTCTTCTTAAAGCATTAAGGCTGGCTTCCTAAAGTATGACTGTAAGGCCTAAGCGATTCCATGTTCATTCCCCAGTTTCCTGGCTTCTCTTCAAGGCATTAAGGCTGGCTTCCTAAAGTATGACTGTAAGGCCTAAGCGATTCTATGTCCAGGCTGTTCCCCAATTTCCTGGCTTCTCTTCAAGGCATTAAGGCGGGCTTCCTAAAGTATAACTGTAAGGCCTAAGCGATTCCATGTTCACTCCCCAGTTTCCTGGCTTCTCTTCAAGGCATTAAGGCTGGCTTCCTAAAGTATGACTGTAAGGCCTAAGCGATTCCATGTTCATTCCCCAGTTTCCTGGCTTCTCTTCAAGGCATTAAGGCTGGCTTCCTAAAGTATGACTGTAAGGCCTAAGCGATTCTATGTCCAGGCTGCTCCCCAATTTCCTGGCTTCTCTTCAAGGCATTAAGGCGGGCTTCCTAAAGTATAACTGTAAGGCCTAAGCGATTCCATGTTCACTCCCCAGTTTCCTGGCTTCTCTTCAAGGCATTAAGGCTGGCTTCCTAAAGTATAACTGTAAGGCCTAAGCGATTCCATGTTCACTCCCCAGTTTCCTGGCTTCTCTTCAAGGCATTAAGGCTGGCTTCCTAAAGTATGACTGTAAGGCCTAAGCGATTCTATGTCCAGGCTGTTCCCCAATTTCCTGACTTCTCTCTTGGTACAGAAAATAAACGAGTAAAAAAGTTGAGCAACCCAAAACGTTGGTGTAGGCGTTACCCCTAACGTAATTTGCATGTAAACAGAGTGAAGTTAGTAATGCAGGTCGGTAAACGGACAGGCTAAATTTGTTTTGAGTTACACATAAACATATGTGCAAATCACTCAGAGAAATATTTTATCTCTTCGCTCCAGTTTATTTTATGTCTTCGATGCAATTTCCTTTAGGAACAAGCTACTCGTTTTAGTTTTTTTCTTGTATTCCAGTTAGGGTTAGGGTTAGGAGGGTTTTTTCTTGTATTCCAGTTTGTCAGATAGCTTAGCAAAAGGGCTCCCACATTTTTGCTCGGATTTTGATCTGGCAATTTGCTGAACCAATCAAAAAACGTTACTTTTTTGTTTACATTGAACCATTGCTATCTTGTGTTGGGTTGTTTTGACGGTAGACTGCAGCTTAGTTGTGTTTGATGAATGTGTATTGTTTTGCTTGTGGTCATATATTTTATATTCTGTTTATCCTCCATGCCCCCAAGGGTCAAATGATTATTATTAAAGTCAAAATTGAATTGAAATTGTTGTGTGTGGGCGCTGTTGTTCTAGTGTAAAATCCAGCTGTCTGGGTGATAAGTGTTGTCTGTCTGACAGGAAAGGTGTGTGAGCGCTGTTGTTCTACTGTAAAATCCAGCTGTCTGGGTGATAAGTGTTGTCTGTCTGACAGGAAAGGTGTGTGAGCGCTGTTGTTCTACTGTAAAATCCAGCTGTCTGGGTGATAAGTGTTGTCTGTCTGACAGGAAAGGCTTTCCAGAATTTATCTCTTTTTTTTTCTTTCTTTTTTCCAAGGAACATCGCATAATTCAATACATACAGAGATTGAGACATGGTAATAAGACAGCAACATATCAATAAACAATAATGTACACGTTGTATATCTTTATATATTCCTCGACATATGAATAGAAAATTGCTTTAACCAAGGAATATTAAGAAACAGTATATGAATATGAATATATGAAATTATTAATGAAAGAGTAACCTCAGTAAACAAATAATTAAGGCAGAGGACATATAGGTTTGTCACAGAAAAAAAGCATTTTATATTCCCAACGTTTTCCCCTAAAAAAAGGAACAAAGAAGCAG
>CM065691.1:60480543-60483043 GCA_017654935.2 Phymorhynchus buccinoides
CTGATGAGGCACTAGGTCCTGAGTCTTTACAATCTGCCTATTAAACGTCTTAACATAGTTCTGATGAGGCACTAGGTCCTGAGTCTTTACAATCTGCCTATTAAACGTCTTCACATGGTTTTGATGAGGCACTAGGTCCTGAGTCTTTATGATCTGTCGTTTAAACATCTTCACATGGTTTTGATGAGGCACTCGGTCCTGTGTCTTTATGATCTGTCTTTTAAACATCTTCACGTGGTTTTGATGAGGCACTGTCCTGTGTCTTTATGATCTGTCGTTTAAACATCTTCACATGGTTTTGATGAGGCACTGTCCTGTGTCTTTATGATCTGTCGTTTAAACATCTTCACATGGTTTTGATGAGGCACTGTCCTGTGTCTTTATGATCTGTATTTTAAACATCTTCACATGGTTTTGATGAGGCACTGTCCTGTGTCTTTATGATCTGTATTTTAAACATCTTCACATGGTTAATCAAACCACAACACACGCTTTTTGCAACCCACATTTATTTGTTCTTGGGGGCGGGGTTGGGAGTTGGGGGGATAATCTGATTACTTACTATCAAGTCGTTCCATTGCTTAGGCTAAGCGAACTAAAAAAATCGAAACTGAACGAGCGGTGATGTTTATATGCATCGATGTTTGTGAAATGAAGTTGATGTTCTGTCTTCCTGTTTCGTCTACAGTTTGAAATGCGTGGAAATATTCCCTTGTAATTCAATGGAGAGGAGGGGGAATGGGGCACGAGGCATGAAGGGCATATAGTTGAAGTGAATGGAGGGGGAATGGGGACACGAGGCATGAAGGGCATATAGTTGAAGTGAATGGATGGGGAATGGGGGCACGAGGCATGAAGGGCATATAGTTGAAGTGAATGGAGGGGGAATGGGGACACGAGGCATGAAGGGCATATAGTTGAAGTGAATGGAGGGGAATGGGGGCACGAGGCATGAAGGGCATGTAGTTGAAGTGAATGGAGGGGAATGGGGGCACGAGGCATGAAGGGCATATAGTTGAAGTGAATGGAGGGGAATGGGGACACGAGGCATGAAGGGCATATAGTTGAAGTGAATGGAGGGGAATGGGGGCACGAGGCATGAAGGGCATATAGTTGAAGTGAATGGAGGGGAATGGGGGCACGAGGCATGAAGGGCATGTAGTTGAAGTGAATGGAGGGGGAATGGGGACACGAGGCATGAAGGGCATATAGTTGAAGTGAATGGAGGGGAATGGGGGCACGAGGCATGAAGGGCATATAGTTGAAGTGAATGGATGGGGAATGGGGGCACGAGGCATGAAGGGCATATAGTTGAAGTGAATGGAGGGGAATGGGGGCACGAGGCATGAAGGGCATATAGTTGAAGTGAATGGAGGCGATCAGTCCACCAAATTAGGCCGTGCGAACTGAACACAAAGGCGCGGGCTTTCCTTGCAGACTACTACCCAGCTGAATGTCTACACGATCAGTCCACCCAATTAGGCCGTGCGAACTGAACACAAAGGCGCGGGCTAGGGTTTATAGGGTTAGGGTTTAGGGTTAGGCTTTCCTTGCAGACTACTCCTGTCCTGAAAGAACTGTGACTACATAGAATGGAGTGGGGGAAGAAAGGGAGGGGTAGAGAGCACGGTAATAGAGGGCGGGTGAGCGGAGGGGGAGGGGTGTCCAGACAGGGTTTGAGGAGGAGGAAAAGTGTTAATCCTCCAGCACCGCTGACACCTCAAGGACCGATTAGGGACCACTTCAGGCTTCAGCAACTAGCCACCGTGTGTAGGAACACCCCTGAGACAGACAGACAGACAGACAGACAGAGAGGACCGATTAGGGACCACTTCAGGCTTCAGCAACTAGCCACCGTGTGTAGGAACACCCCTGAGACAGACAGACAGACAGACAGACAGAGAGACCGATTAGGGACCACTTCAGGCTTCAGCAACTAGCCACCGTGTGTTAGGAACACCCCTGCGACAGACAGACAGACAGGACAGACAGACAGACAGGCATGAGAGAGAAAGAGAAACGAGAGAGAGAGAATGTGACTGCCAGACAGAGAGACAAAGGGATATGAGTATAATTATGCGCATGCCCACTCTCTCTCGTTCTGGTAAACCTTTATATCCGTCAAATGTTGTGTGTGTGGTTTCCAGCGTTACACCAGTTGGAATATTCCTTAGTGCATTAGAACATCTACATCTACATCTACATCTATTCTATTCTATGCTTAATCGGTTATCCTCATTAAAGATTTGAAGTTTCCAGTTCCTTTTGCTCTCCCATTGGTCTCTCTAGTGTTTCTCTTTCTATCTCATCAAACGATTTTACTTATTAAAACAGGACTAGGCCTACATTAGATTTAGAGGTTGATGATTCCCATAATATATCATGCTTATCTTTGCTGTGTGTACTTATCATTTATTATGTCTGGTTATGCTTGATTATGTTCTATTGTATCAGCCCTTCATGGGGGGACTATGGCTTGATTGATTAGATATCCGACCCC
>CM065691.1:60485543-60495974 GCA_017654935.2 Phymorhynchus buccinoides
AGCGTTGCATCATCTGTGGATCTGTTCTGCTTGTATGCAAATTGAAGCGGGTCAAGATGCTCTGTTGCGGGCTGGAGAAGACGTTGTAAAACGATTTTTTTTCAAAACATTTCATAACAATTGATGTGAGTGCGACAGGACGATAGTCATTGAGGCACGATGGACTGCGTTTTGGGGGACTGGGCATATTGTAGAGGCCTTCCACTGAACTAAAAACATCTGATAGTTGGGAGGCACACACTTTCAAAATTCGACCACTAATGCCATCTGGGTACGCGTGACGTACGTGTGTGTGTGTGTGTGTGTTTGTGTGTGTGTGTGTGTGTGCGTGGCGTGCGTGTGCATGCGTGTGCGTGTGCGTGCGTGCATTGCATGCGTGCCGTGCTGTACATGCGTGCGTGTGTTATGTGCGCGCGCGCGCGTGTGTGTGTGTGTGTGTGGAATAGGACAGAGGGATCCACTGACACCGGATCCCTTTCACAGAGACAGGGGATGATCTGCCAACTGCTGTGATTAATGGCCGATGTCTGTTGCTCTTAATCAGGGATTAAACTGCTAGTTTGGTTTGTTGAAGGCTCCCCAGTGAGATTCGGCAGAGCCTTGCAGAGGAATGGTGTGTGTGTGTGTGTGTGTGTGTGTGTGTGTGTGTGTGTGTGTGTGTGTGTGTGTTGTGTGTGTGCGTGCGTGCGTGCGTGCGTGCGTGCGTGCGTGCGTGCGTGCGTGCGTGCGTGCGTGCGTGCGTGCGTGTGTGTGTGTGTCTGTGTGTGTGTGTGTGTGTGTGTGATTGTATGTACGTACGTTGATATGTATGTATTTTGTTAATGGTGTGTGTAGGTGTGTGTGTTGTGTGTGTGTGTGTGTGTGTGTGTGTGTGTGTGTGTGTGTGTGTGTGTGTGTGTGTGTGTGTGTGTGTGTGTGTGTGTGTGTGTGTGTGTGTGATTGTATGTACGTACTTGTGTGATATGTATGTATTTAGTGTATGGTGTGTGTCTGTGTGTGTGTGTGTGTGTGTGTGTGTGTGTGTGTGTGTGTGATGTGTGTGTGTGTGTGGTGTGTGTGTGTGTGTCTGTGTGTGTGTGTGTGTGTGTGTGTGTGTGTGTGTGTGTCTGTGTGTATATGTGAGTGTGTGTGTGTATGTGTATGTGCATGTGTGTGTAGTACTGGTGACCCAACACTTCCTGATCAACTGAACCATTTCTATGCTAGGTTTGACAGACTAAGCACAACTCCAAGGCCCCAGGTAGACTCGGAAGCCTCTGATCCCGCCTTTGTAGTGCAAGAATCAGATGTTAGGAAACTGTTCAGGCGGCAGAGTGTAAAGAAAGCCGGTGGGCCAGATGGTATTTCGTCACCTTGCCTAAAACACTGTGCTGATCAGCTTGCCCCTATTTTCACTGATGTGTTCAATGTATCTCTGTTTCAATGCAAAGTTCCTTCATGCTTCAAATCCGCTATTATTGTTCCAGTGCCAAAGAAACCTAAAACAACAGTCACACTTAATGACAATAGACCCGTTGCTCTGACATCCGTTGCTATGAAAGGTTTTGAACGCCTTATTCTCCGCTATCTGAAATCTGTGACTCTCTCTCAAATGGACCCCCTACAGTTTGCATATCGGGGAAATAGATCTGTTGAGGATGCTGTGTCTCTTGGTCTTCATTTTGTTATCCAACATTTAGAGAAAGCTAATACCTATACCCGCATTCTTTTCATTGATTTCAGTTCTGCATTCAATACTATTGTCCCCTCTCAACTTATTCAGAAGCTCATTAGTATGGATGTGAATATTGGGTTGTGTAAATGGATTGCAGATTTCCTCACCAACAGACCCCAAGTTGTCAGAGTTGGCAGTCATGTATCGGAAAAGGTCATTTTAAACACTGGTGCCCCCCAAGGATGTGTATTATTTCCCTTGCTCTTCACATTGTTTACCAATGACTTTCGCTATGTAAATCCATGTGTTGCAGTTATTAAGTTTTCTGATGACACTACTATGGAGGGGCTCATTACTAATGGCGATGAGGCAGGGTACAGGACCAACACGGATTAAGTTGGAAAGATGGTTGACTGGTGTGCCACTAACAACCTTGAGCTCAATGTTTCCAAAACTAAAGAAATGATAGTTGATTTCAGGAAAAGGAAAACTCTTCTCCCAGCATTATCTGTTAAAGGTCGGGTAGTTGAGCAAGTAGAATCATTTAAATTCCTTGGTGTGCATATTTCAAATACATTAAGCTGGGAAGTCAACATCACATCATCCTGCAAAAAAGCACAGCAGAGACTATATTTTCTAAGACAGCTCAGTAAATTTAGGATAAGTACAGCAGTCTTGACACAGTTCTATCGATCTGTCATCGAAAGCATATTAAGTTTTTCAATATCTGTCTGGTATGGATCAACTTCAGCTAAAGATAAAAGGAAACTCTATCAAGTCGTCAAGACAGCATCAAACATCATAGGCCACAAACAGCCACTCGTTACACAAACCTATAACGGTCGTTGCAATGTGCTTAACAGTCATTATTATATGGAATTAGTCACTATCCAAACGTTTCAAAGCCTTGCATAGACACATTCTTCACTAGTAACGGTCGTTACACAAACCCGTAACGGTCGTTACAATGAGCTTAACAGTCAATGCGAGATGCCAGTTCTGCCTGTTCTGCAGTTGTGCCTGTTGTGCCTGTTGTGCCTGTTGTGCCTGTTGTGCCTGTTGTGCCAGTTGTGCCTGTTGTGCCAGTTGTGCCAGTTGTGCCAGTTGTGCCTGTTGTGCCTGTTGTGCCTGTTGTGCCTGTTGTGCCTGTTGTGCCAGTTGTGCCAGATATGTGCCAGTTGTGCCACTTGTGCCAGATTGCGCCGTAACGGTCACTACCCGTAAAATGTGCTAAACAGTCATTATTATATGGAATTAGTCACTATCAAAACGTTTCAAAGCCTTGCTTACACATTCTTCATTAGTAACGGTCGTTACAGAAACCCGTAACGGTCGTTACAATGTGCTTAACAGTCAATACGAGATGGAATTAGTCACTATCCAAACGTTTCAAAGCCTTGCATAGACACATTCTTCACTAGTAACGGTCGTTACACAAACCCGTAACGGTCGTTACAATGAGCTTAACAGTCAATACGAGATGGAATTAGTCACTATCCAAGCGTTTCAAAGCCTTGCATAGACACATTCTTCATTAGTAACGGTCATTACACAAACCCGTAACGGTCGTTACAATTCGCTTAACAGTCAATACGAGATGGAATTAGTCACTTTCCAAACGTTTTAAAGCCTTGCATAGACGTATTCTTCATTAGTAACGGTCCTTACACAGACCCGTAACGGTCGTTACAATGTGCTTAACAGTCATTATGATATGGAATTAGTCACTATCAACACATTTTAAAGCCTTGCTTAGACACATTCTTTATTTGCAACGGTCGTTACAAACCCGTAACGGTCGCTACAATGTGCTTAACAGTCATTATTATATGGAATTAATCTTTATCCAAACGTTTCAAAGCCTTGCATACACACACTCTTCATTAATAACGGTCGTTACACAGACCCGTAACGGTCGTTGCAATGTGCTTAACAGTCGCTACTATTACGAGATGGAATTAGTCACTATCCAAACATTTTAAAGGCTTGCATTGACACGTTTTTTTCTATTATATAGGTCGTTACACAAACCCGTAGCGGTCGTTACAATGTGCTTAACAGTCATTACGAGATGGAATTAGTCACTATCAGAACGTTTCAAAGCCTTGCTAACCGGTCGGTCGTTACAATGTGCTTAACAGTCATTACGAGATGGAATTAGTCACTATCCAAACGTTTCAAAGCCTTGCATAGACACATTCTTCATTAGTAACGGTCGTTACACAAACCTATAACGGTCGTTACAATGAGCTTAACAGTCAATACGAGATGGAATTAGTCACTATCCAAACGTTTCAAAGCCTTGCATAGACACATTCTTCATTAGTAACGGTCGTTAAACAGACCCGTAATAGCCATTACAATGTGCTTAACAGTCATTACGAGATGGAATTAGTCACTATCCAAACGTTTTAAAGCCTTGCATAGACACATTCTTCATTAGTAACGGTCGTTACAGACCCGTAACGGTCGTTGCAATGTGCTTAACAGTCATTATTATATGGAATTAGTCACTATCCAAACGTTTCAAAGCCTTGCATAGACACATTCTTCATTAGTAACGGTCGTTACACAGACCCGTAACGGTCGTTACAATGTGCTTAACAGTCATTATTATATGGAATTAGTCACTATCCAAACGTTTCAAAGCCTTGCATAGACACATTCTTCATTAGTAACGGTCGTTACACAAACCCGTAACGGTCGTTACAATGAGCTTAACAGTCAATGCGAGATGCCAGTTCTGCCTGTTGTGCCAGTTGTGCCAGTTGTGCCTGTTGTGCCAGTTGTGCCAGTTGTGCCAGTTGTGCCAGTTGTGCCAGTTGTGCCAGTTGTGCCTGTTGTGCCTGTTGTGCCTGTTGTGCCTTTTGTGCCTGTTGTGCCTGTTGTGCCTTTTGTGCCTTTTGTGCCAGTTGTGCCTGTTGTTGTGCCACGTTGTGCCAGTTGTGCCTGTTGTGCCGCAGTTGTGCCTGTTGTGCCTGTTGTGCCTGTTTGTGCCTTTTGTGCCAGTTGTGCCTGTTGTGCCTTTGTGTCTGTTGTGCCAGTTGTGCCTGTTGTGCCTGTTGTGCCAGTTGTGCCAGTTGTGCCAGTTGTGCCAGTTGTGCCAGTTGTGCCAGTTGCGCCGTAACGGTCGCTACAATGTGCTAAGCAGTCATTATTATATGGAATTAGTCACTATCAAAACGTTTCAAAGCCTTGCTTACACATTCTTCATTAGTAACGGTCGTTACAGACCCGTAACGGTCGTTACAATGTGCTTAACAGTCATTATTAGATGGAATTAGTCACTATCCAAACGTTTCAAAGCCTTGCATAGACACATTCTTCATTAGTAACGGTCGTTACACAGACCCGTAACGGTCGTTACAATGTGCTTAACAGTCATTACGAGATGGAATTAGTCACTATCCAAACGTTTCAAAGCCTTGCATAGACACATTCTTCATTAGTAACGGTCGTTACAGACCCTTAACGGTCGTTACAATGTGCTTAACAGTCATTATTATATGGAATTAGTCACTATCCAAACGTTTCAAAGCCTTGCATAGACACATTCTTCATTAGTAACGGTCGTTACACAAACCCGTAACGGTCGTTACAATGAGCTTAACAGTCAATGCGAGATGCCAGTTCTGCCTGTTGTGCCTGTTGTGCCAGTTGTGCCAGTTGTGCCTGTTGTGCCAGGTTTGTTGTGCCTGTTGTGCCTCGTCGTGCCTGTTGTGACATTTGTGCAATGTGTTGTGCCTTTTGTGCCTAGTTGTACCTTTTGTGCCTTGTTGTGCCTGTTGTGCCTGTTGTGCCTGTTGTGTCTGTTGTGCCTGTTGTGCCAGTTGTGCCTGTTGTGCCTGTTGTGCCTGTTGTGCCTGTTGTGCCTGTTGTGCCTGTTGTGCCAGTTGTGCCAGTTGTGCCTGTTGTGCCTGTTGTGCCTGTTGTGCCTGTTGTGCCTGTTGTGCCTGTGTTGTGCCTGTTGTGCGTGTTGTGCTTGTTGTGCGTGTTGTGCCTGTTGTGCATGTTGTGCCAGTTGTGCCTTTTGTGCCAGTTGTGCCTGTTGTGCCAGTTGTGCCTGTTGTGCCAGTTGTGCCAGTTGCGCCGTAACGGTCGCTACAATGTGCTAAGCAGTCATTATTATATGGAATTAGTCACTATCAAAACGTTTCAAAGCCTTGCTTACACATTCTTCATTAGTAACGGTCGTTACAGACCCGTAAAGGTCGTTACAATGTGCTTAACAGTCATTACGAGATGGAATTAGTCACTATCCAAACGTTTCAAAGCCTTGCATAGACACATTCTTCACTAGTAACGGTCGTTACACAAACCCGTAACGGTCGTTACAATGAGCTTAACAGTCAATACGAGATGGAATTAGTCACTATCCAAGCGTTTCAAAGCCTTGCATAGACACATTCTTCATTAGTAACGGTCGTTACACAAACCCGTAACGGTCGTTACAATGAGCTTAACAGTCAATACAAGATGGAATTAGTCACTTTCCAAACGTTTTAAAGCCTTGCATAGACGTATTCTTCATTAGTAACGGTCGTTACACAGACCCGTAAACGGTCGTTACAATGTGCTTAACAGTCATTATGATATGGAATTAGTCACTATCCAAACTTTTTCAAAGCCTGCATAGACACATTATTCATTAGTAACGGTCGTTACACAGACCCATAACGGTCGTTACAATGTGCTTAACAGTCATTATGAGATGGAATTAGTCACTATCCAAACGTTTCAAAGCCTTGCTTACACACATTCTTCATTAGTAACGGTCGTTAAACAGACCCGTAACGGTCGCTACAATGTGCTTAACAGAGTCACATTAAGATTTGGAATTAATCTTTATCCAAACGTTTCAAAGCCTTGCATAGACACATTCTTCATTAGTAATAGGTCGTTACACAGACCCGTTACGGTCGTTGCAATGTGCTTAACAGTCGCTACTATTACGAGATGGAATTAGTCACTATCCAAACGTTTTTAAAGCCTTGCTAGACACATTCTGCTATTAGAAACGGTCGTTACACAGACCCGTAACGGTCGTTACAATGTGCTTAACAGTCATTACGAGATGGAATTAGTCTATCAAAAACGTTTCAAACCTTGCTTAAACACATTCTTCATTAGTAACGTCGTCACAGAAAACCCGTAACGGTCGTTACAATGAGCTTAACAGTCAATACGAGATGGAATTAGTCACTATCCAAACGTTTCAAAGCCTTGCATAGACACATTGTTCATTAGTAACGGTTGTTAAACAGACCCGTAATAGCCATTTACAATGTGCTTAACAGTTATTACGAGATGGAATTAGTCACTATCCCAACGTTTCAAAGCCTTGCATATACACATTCTTCCATTAGTAACGGTCGTTACACAGACCCGTAACGTTCGTTGCAATGTGCTTTACAGTCATTATTATATGGAATTAGTCGCTATCCAAACGTTTCAAAGCCTTGCATAGACACATTCTTCATTAGTAACGGTCGTTACACAGACCCGTAACGGTCGTTACAATGAGCTTAACAGTCAATGCGAGATGCCAGTTGTGCCTGTTGTGCCTGTTCTGCCTGTTGTGCCAGTTGTACCAGTTGTGCCTGTTGTGCCAGTTGTGGCTAGTTGTGCCTGTTGTGCCTTTTGTGCCTGTTGTGCCTGTGGTGCCAGTTGTGCCTGTTGTGCCTGTTGTGCCAGTTTTGCCAGTTGTACCTGTTGTGCCAGTTGTGCCTGTTGTACCAGTTGTGCCTGTTGTGCCTTTTGTGCCATTTGTGCCTGTTGTGCCATTTGTGCCAGTTGCGCCGTAACGGTCGCTACACTGTGCTAAACAGTCATTATTATATAGAATTAGTCACTATCAAAACGTCTCACAAAGCCTTGCTTACACATTCTTTATTAGTAACGGTCGCTACAGACCCGTAAGGGTCGCTACAATGTGCTTAACAGTCATTACGGGATGGAATTACTCACTATCCAAACGTTTTAAAGCCTTGCATAGACGTATTCTTCTTTAGTAACGGTCGTTACACAAACCCGTAACGGTCGTTACAATTAGCTTAACAGTCAATACGAGATGGAAATAGTCACTATCCAAACGTTTCAAAGCCTTTCAAAACATTCTTCATTAGTAACGGTCGTTACACAATCCCGTAACGGTCGTTACAATGAGCTTGACAGTCAATACGAGATGGAATTAGTCAAACCCCCCACTTTCCAAACGGTTTAAAGCCTTGAATAGACGTATTCTTCATTAGTAAACGGCTCGTTACAAAGACCATTAAAGGTCGTTACAATGTTCTTAACAGGCATTATTATATTGAATTAGTCACTATCCAATCGTGTTCAAAGACGTGCATAGACACATTCTTCATTAGTAACGGTCGTTACACAAACCCGTAACGGTCGATACAATGTCCTTAATAGTCATTACGACATGGAATTAGTCACTATCAAAACGTTTTTAAAGGTATGCCCTGTTAGAAACATTCTTCATTAGTAAAGGTCGTTACAGACACGTAAAGGTCGTTGCAATGTGCTTAATAGTCATTATTATGGGAATTATCTTTATCCAACGTTTCAAAGCCTTGCATACACACACTCGTTCATTAAAAACGGTGTTACACAGACCCGTAACGGTCGTTGAATGGCTTAACAGCGCTACTATTTACGAGATGGAATAGCTCACTATCCAAACATTTTTTAAAGCTGCATTGACACGTTTTTCTATAATATAGGTCGTTACAAAAACCCGTTAGCGGTTCGTACAAGTGCTTAACAGTCATTACGAGATGGAAATTAGTCACTATCAGAACTTTCAAAGCATTGCTTAGAAACATTCGTCATTAGTAACGGTCGTTACAGGAACCGTTAAGCGGTCGTTGACAATGGCTAAGAGTCCTTACGAGATGGAATTAGTCGCTATCAGAACGTTTCAAAACTGCTTAGACACATTCTTCATTTAGTAACGCTCGTTACAGACCGTAAAGGTCGTTTACATGTGCTGAACAGTCATTACGAGAGGAATTAGTCACTATCCAAACGTTTCAAAACCCTTGCATAGGACACATTGTTCATAAGTAGCGGTTTAAGACCGTATAGCCATAACAATGTGCTACAACAGTTATTACGAGATGGAATTAGTTACTTTCAAACGTTTCAAAGCCTTGAATTAGACACACTTTCTTCATTAGTAACGGTCGTTACAGACCCGTAAAACGGTCGTCTGCAATGTGCTTACAGTCATTATTATATGGAATTAGGTCACTATCCAAACTTTTCAAAGCTTGCTACCACATTCTTCATAGTAACGTCCGTTACACAGACCCGTAACGGTCGTTACAAATGTGCTTAAACAGGTCATTATTATATGGAATAGTCACTATCCAAACGTTTCAAAGCCTTGCTTCTGAGACACATTCTAATAGTAACGGTCGTTACACAAACCCGGTAACGGTCGTTACACTGATCCTTAACAGTAAATGTGATATGGCCCGTTCTGCCTGTTCTGCCTGTTGGGTTGTTGTGCAGTTGTGCCAGTTGTATGCCTGTTGTGCCTGTTGTGCGTTGTGCTGTTGTGCCAGTGTGCCTGTTGTTGCCAGTTGTGACTGTTGGCATGTTGTGCCAGTTGTGCCTTTTGTGCAGTGTGCAGTTGTCGCGGTGGCCAGTTGCGCCGTACCGGTCGCTACAATTGCTAAGCAGTCATTATTATACGAAATGATCACTATCAACACGTTTCAAAGCCTTGCTTACACATTCTTCATTAGTAACGGTCGTTACAATGTGCTTAAACAGTCTTACGAGATGGAATTACTCATATCCAAAGTTTTTCAAAAGCATTGCATAGACACATTCTTCACTGAGTCCGGTTCGTTACACAAACCGTAACGGCTTACAAATGAGCTTAACAGCATACGAGATGGAATTATTCACTATCCAAGCGTTTTCAAAGCCTTGCATAGACACATTTGCATTAGAACGGTCGTTACACAAAACAGTAACGGTCGTTACAAGATCTTAACAGTCAATTACGAGAGGAATTAGCACTTTCAACGGTTTTACAGCCTTGCATAGACGTATCTTCATAGTAACGGTTCGTTACACAGCCCGTAACAGTCGTTACAATGTGCTTAACAGTCAGTGATATGGAATTAGTCACTATCCAATCTTTTCAAAGCCTTAGCATAGACACATGCTAATTAGTAACGTCGTTACACAGACCCGTAACGGTCGTTGCAATGTGCCTGTTTTGCATTCCTAATTAGATGGAAGTAGGTCACTATCAAAAGTTTAAAGCCTTGCCTAGACACATTCTTCATTTGCCCGGTCGTACAGACCCGTAACGGTCGCTTACAATGTGCTTAACAGTATTATTATTTGAATTAATCTTATCCAACGTTTCAAAGCCTGCATATACACACTCTTAATAATAAAACGGTCGTTACACAGACCAGTAACGGTCGTTTGCAATGTGCTTAAAGTCGGCTACGATTACGAGACGGAATTAGTCACTATCCAAACATTTTAAAGGCTTGCTTTGACACCGTTTTTTTCTATATATAGGATCGTTGCACACACCCGGAGCGGTAGTTACAATGTGCTTCACAGTCATTACGAGATGGAATTAGTTCACTATGAGAAAACGTTGCAAAAGCCTTCCTTAGACACAATTCTTCATTAGTAACGGTAGTTTACAGACCCGTACGGGTCGTTACAATGTGCTTAAGAGTAATTACGAGATGGACATTAGTCACTATCCAAACGTTCAATTCCCTTGCATTAGA
>CM065691.1:60503974-60523971 GCA_017654935.2 Phymorhynchus buccinoides
GAACTATTTTACGAAAGACCCCCCCCCCCCCCCCCCGGTATACCCCACGCGGGGGGGGGAGGGAGGGTGGTCGTTTCCAGTTTTTTATTGTTTTGTTGTTTGAAGAAATGCATAGGAAAGGCAGAGTCAAAGAGAGTAGTGGCAGATTACAGGAAGCTTTAAAGCACAGAAACTTCTCCGAAGGTGTGGGAACTATTTGTACCCACCCGTTGTCCGGCGGGGGAATCTTCATTCTTTAATGTCTCCGAAACTTCTCTCGCTCTCTTTACCTCCTTCATGTGACGGTTAAATTGATGGAATCACAGGGTTGACACTACGGAAGTTAAACAAAAAGAAAAAGGACAAAAAAGAAAAGAAATTAAACTAACGCCCACCCACTCAAAGAGTTACCCCCAAGGACGTTAACACTGACGCTTCCGGGAAGCAAGAGTGATTTGAGAGAGATAGAGAAGAGAGAGAGAGAGAAGAGAGGGAGAGAGAGAGAGGAGAGGAGAGAGGGAGAAAGAGGGGGAGGGTAGAATGGGGACCTAGAGCGAGAGAGAGAGAAGAGAGAGAGAAGAGAGAGAGAGAGAGAGAGAGAGAGAGAGAAGAGAGAGAGAGAGAGGAGAGAGAGAGGGGAGGGAGAGAGAGAGAGAGACCTAGAGAGAGAGAGAGAGAGAGAGAGAGATAGGGAGGGAGAGAGGAGAGAGATAGAGAGAGAGGAGAGAGACGAAGAGCAGAAGGAGAAGTAGAGAGATAGTGGAGGGAGCACGGAGGAGAGGATATGAGAGCGAGAGAGCGAGAGAGGAGAGAGAGAGATGAGAGAAGATAGCCAGGGGGGAGAGAGGGAGAGAGAGAGAGGAGGGAGAAGGATGAGAAGGAAGAGAGAAGGACGATGAGCCGGGATAGAGGAGTTGAGAGAGAGAAGAGAGAGAGAGAGAGGACGACGCGATAGAGAAGAGGGTACAGAACAAACAAATGAGCATACTACAGAGAGAGAGAGGAGAGAGAGGATGAGATGAGATGGAGAGTCAGAGAGAGAGAGAGAGAGAGAGAGAGAGAGAGAGAGAAAGAGAGGGACAGAGGAGGAGGAGAGAAAGAGAGTGAGAGAGAGGGGAGAGGAGAGTGAAAGAGAGATGAGGAGAGGAGAGTGTGTGGTATGTACGTTGTGTGTGTGTGTGTGGTCGTGTGTGTGTGTGTGTGTGTGTGGTGTGTGTGTGTGTGGTGTGTGTGTGTGTGTTGTGAGTGGGTGGGAGAGTTGAGGAGGGAGAGTAGAAGGGTGGGGATGGGGGGAGAGGGGGTAGGGGGTAGGGGGAGCAAGAGAACGATTGAATAGAGGAGAGAATGGGGTTTGGGAGAATGAGAGGGGGAGAGGGGCGGAGAAAGACAGAAGGCACAGAGAGAGAGAGAGGAGCACAGACAGACAGACACAGACAGACAAAAACAAAAGGACAGGCAGCAGAGAGAAGAGAGGAGAGATGGCGGAGAGAGGAGTCCTAGAAGAGTCCCAGGACGATTGAGTCTGAGGGGAGGGGGCGGGTGGGGCTGGTTGATGAAGAGAGACGAGATAAAGGAGATATGAGGAGAGGTTTTTAGGACGAGGGATAGAGAGAGATGGAGCAGAGAAGAACGATTGAGACAGATGAGAGCGACAGACACGAAAGAGAGCCAAAGAGTACAGTGGGAATATGAGAGGGAAGAAACCTGAACGATACCAAACAGGTAGGGGAATGAAAAGATATTAAAGTGAGGAGAGCAGGCAGGAGACGCTTGAGGAGCGACGAGGAACGAGAGAGAGGAGGACTGGGAGGAGAGGAGAGTGCGAGGGAGCGGTGAGAGAGTGGAAACCGACAGCAGGCCGAAAAAGCACGTCAAACGGATCAATTCCCGATTGATTAGATAGAGAATCAAAGAAAGAGAAAGGGCGAAGGGCATCGAGAGAGAGAGAGGAGGATGAGAGAGGAGAGAGAGAGAGCAGGAGAGAGAGAGAGAGAGAAAGAGAGGGAGCATGAGAGAGGGAGAGAAAGAGAGTGAGAGAGAGGGGGAGAGAAAGAGAGAGTGAGAGAGAGGTAGAGAGGTGTGTATGTACGTGTCGGTGGGTGTGTGTGTGGGGTGTGTGTGGGTGTGTGTGTGTGTGTGTGTGTGTGTGTGTGTTGTGTGTGTGTTGTGCGTGGGTGGCGAGAGTGAGAGGAGAAGAGGGGAGAAGGGTGGGGGATGGGGGGAGATGGGGGGTCGGGTGGTAGGGGGGGCGCAAGAGAAAGATGAATAGAGGTAGAGGAATGGGGGTGGCGAATGAGAGGGGAGGGGCGGAGAAAGACGACTGGCCACAGAGAGAGAGAGAGAGAGGAACAGACAGACAGACACACGACAGACAAACAGACAGACAGGCAGGCAGACAGGCAGACAAACAAGATTGAGAGGAATATATACAGGCAAGCACCACATAGGGCGAGAGAGAGAGAGAGAGAGGAGGGGGTGAGTAGAGATAGAGAGAGAGATTGCGAGAGAGAGAGATAGATGTGCGTTGGAGGAGGGAGAGAGACGAATGGAGTGAGAGGGGAGAGGAGAGAGAGAGAGAGCGAGAGAGCGAGTATAGAAGGATGAGAGAGAGGGAGAGAGAAGACTGAGGAACGAGGGAGAGGCAAGAGGGGGACGACGAGACAGAGGAGAGAGAACGAGAGGAGCGAGAGAGGGAGAGGACGATGAGGGAGGAGTGAGAATGGCGAGAGGAGAGACCGAGAGAGCAGGAGAGGAGAAGAGAGCAGAGATAAGGAGGAGGAGAAAGCGATGGAGAGAGAGAGAGAGAGGAGAGAGAGGAGAGAGAGAGAGAGAGACTGGGAGAGAGAGAGAGGAGGGAGATTGAGAGAGTGAGAGAGGGGGACCCGAGATGGAGACTGAGGGAGAGAGAGAGAGATGGCGAGGAGAGAGAGGAAGAGAGGTAGAGGAGAGAGAGAGAGAGAGAGTGAGGAGAGAGAGAGGGAAGAGAGAGATGAGAGAGATGGAGAGGAGATCCGAGAGCGAGATGACCGCGGAGAGAGGAAGAGAGAGAGGGAAGAGAGAGGGAGGGAGAGAGAGATGGAGAGAGAGAGACAGATAGATGACGAGAGGAGAGCGGAGTGAGGGGATAGACAGAAGGGGACGAGAGAGAGAGGAGAGACGAGAGAGGACGAGAGAGGGAGACGCGAGGAGGGAAGAGGAGAGAGAGAGGAGACGAGATTATGAGGACCGAGAGAGGACAGGAGAGAGGAGAGAGTGAGGAGAGGAGCAGAGAGCAGAGAGAAGGAGAGGAGAGAGAGAGGAGGACGAGAGAGGAGAAATACTGAGAAGGATGCGGAGACGAGAAGAGAGAGAAGGGAGGAGAGAGGGGAGCGACGATGAGAGGAGAGACGACAGAGAGAGAAGAGAGAGGAGAGAAGACAGAGAGAGAGAGGAAAGGAGGAGGAGAGATGGAGAGAGAGAGAGGGAGAGAGAGAGAGGGGAGAGACAGAGATAGAGAGAGAGAGAGAGGTGATGAGAGAAAGGAGAGATTCTGAGAGGAGAGAGAGGAGAGAGAGGGAGGGATGGAGAGGAAGAGAGAGAGGAGAGAAGAGCGAGAGAGGAGGGAGAGTGAAAGGGGAAGAGGTGGAGAGAGAGAGAGAGAGAGAGAGACGAGAGAGAGAGGAGAGGAGAGAGAACGAGGAGAGAGAGAGAGAGAGAGAGAGAGAGAGGATGAGGGGAGAGGAGAACTGAGAGGGGTAGAGAGAGGAAGAGAGGATAGGAGAGAGGAAGATCGAGGGACATGGAGGATTGAGAGGAGAGAGAGAGAGAGAGAGAGGAGAGAGAGAGAGGTTGACGAGAGAGAGAACAGTTGAGGGGAGAGGAGAGAGAGAGAGGAGGAGGAGAGAGAGAGAGTTGAGGGATGGAGAGAGGAGATAGATGAGGAGAGGAGAGAGAGAGAGAGGGAAGAGAGGAGTGAGGAGAGAGGGAGAATGAGTGAGGAGGAGAGAGAGATGGAGAGAGAGAGAGATGAGAGAGGAGAGAGGAGAGAGGAGGAGGAGAGAGAAAGGAGAGGTGAGAGCGAGAGGAATGTAGATGGGAGAGGGATCGGAGAGAGAGAGAAAGAGAGAGCAGAGAGGAGGTAGAAGAGAGAGACGTGAGGAGGGAGAGAAGATGAGAGGATAGGGAGAGAGGAGAGAGAGGAGAGAGATGAGAGACTGAGAGTTGAGAGATTGGAGTAGAGAGAGTAGAAGAGGAGACGGTGAGGGGAGGAGAGATCACGGAGTAGGAGTTGAGAGACTGAGAGAGAGATGGGAGAGAAAGGTCTGATGGAGCTTAGAGGAGAGGGGGGAGACGAGAGAGAGGAGAGGAGAAAGAGGATGGATGAGGATTAGAGAGAGAGAGAGAGAGGAGAGGGGACGAGGAGATGAGAGGGAGCCGAAGAGAGAGAGAAAGAGGAGTGACGCGAGAAGAGCGAGACGAGGAGAGAGGAGGACAGGAGGGCATTTTTCTGGGAGAAGAGAGGCGAGAGAGAGATGAAGAGAAGGCAAGGAGAGGGAGAGCTCGACGCTTGAAGAGACGAGCCGAGATTGAGAGATTCAGAGAGAGAGAGAGGCCGAGAGATGGATTTGGAGGAAGAGAGAGACGAGGTTGAGTGAGGAGAGAGTGGAGAGAGAGACAGAGAGGAGGGGGAAGAGAAGAGGAGTTGATAGAGAGTTTTGAGAGAGGAGATGAGGAGGAGAGAGGGAGAGAGACGAGGAGAGAGAGAGGAGCGGGAGGGAGAGATGAGAAGAGAGAGAGAGAGAGAGAGAGGGGAGGGAGGAGGGAGTGAGAGAGAGAGGAGGATTGGAGAGATGAGAGAGAGAGACGCGAGAGGGGAGAGATGGGAGAGGAGGATCGATAGAGAGAGAGAGAGAGAGGGAGGAGGAGGGAGAGGAGATAGAGTGAGAGCGATAGGAGGAGGAGAGAGATGCGGAGAGGGGAGGAGATGGAAGAGAGAAGAGGTTAGTATGAGAGAGATCGAGGAGGAGAGAGAGAGGAGAGGAGAGATGATTGATTGAGAGGAGGAAGGGAGAGAGAAGAGGAGAGAGAGGAGAGAGACGAGAGGGAGGGAGATCAGACGAGGGACAGATAGAGAGAGAGAAGAGAGAGGGAGAGCGAGAGAGGGAGGGAGGAGAGAGAGAGAGAGACAGAGAGAGGAGGGAGAGAGAGAGAGAGAGGGAGAGACAGATGAGAAGTGTTACAGATGGTGAAGAGAGAGAGAGAGAGAGATGGAGAGAGAGGGAGAGAAGAGGGAGTGAGACCTGAGACAGAGAGAGAGGATGAGAGGGAGAGAGAGAGAGGGAGGAGAGGAGAGACTGAGAGGGATTGACGAGAGGACTGAGAGAGAGAGGAGAAGGGAGGTGAGAGGAGTTTGTGTGTGATGGAGTGGTGAGATGATGAGAGAGTGTGGACTTGAGAGAGTGAGAAGAGGAGAGAGTGAGAGAGTGATGGCGAGGTGTAGAGAGAGGAGAAGAGGAATGGGATGTGGGAGAGGGAGAGATGAGTGTTGAGAGAGAGAAGGAGGACGAGAGTGTGTGGAGTGAGTGAGAGTGAGAGAGTCCGAGAAGAGTGAGACCAGAGAGAGGACGATGAGATGAGGTGAGTGTGTGAGGAGAGAAGAGAGATGACAGAGAGGGAGTGACAGAGAGAGTGAGAGAGAGAGACGAGTGATGAGAGTGTGCAGTGAATGAGAGTTTGTGAGAGGGAAGAGAGACGAGGAGTGATGAGTTGATGATGAGCCGAGAGAGACACGAGGAGTGGAGAGAGAGTAGGGAGAGAGGAGACAGGAGAAAGATGGAGAGAGAGAGTGAGAGGACGGAGTGTAGTGAGACAGAGGAGTTGTGATTGGAGTGTGAGGGACGTTGGGAGTGACGATCTGAGTGTAGATGCGAGAGAGAGTGATGAGGTGTCGAGAGGAGAGATGGAGTGTGTGGGGAGTGAGTGATGTGAGAGAGAGGAGAGAGGAGTGTGAGTGTGTCGACGAGTGTATTGATGAGAGGTTAGAGGAGAGGAGGAAGAGAGATTAGAGCGAAGTGAGCGGACAGGAAGACCGAGAGAACCGTCCCCGAGCAGGAAGATGAGTTTGTGTGAGAGATGATGCTGTAGAGGAGGATGAGAGATGGAGAGTGAGGGGAGGCTTGGAGGATGAGAGATGACGGAGTGATGAGAGTGAGGAGAGATGAAGTACGGGCCGAGAGAGGATGGATAGAGCGGAGATGAGTCAGACAGAGTAGAGAGGAGAGAGAGAGAGAGAGAGAGTTGACAGGAGAGAGGAGAGAGAGAGATGAGAGTGGATTGAAGCACAGACGATTGAGGAGATGAGACGACAGAGTAGAAGACAGGCAGAGAGATGATTGAAGAGAGTTTGATGAGGAAGTGGGGAGAGAGGAGGGAGAGAGAGACAAAGACACAGAGTGAGAGAGAGAGAGAGAAGACCAGAGAGAGATAGAGAGAGAAGACAGAGGGGCGAGAGAAGAGAGAGAGAGCGAGAGAAGAGAGAGGAGGATGAGAGGAGTGAGAGAGGCGACGGGATAGAGAAGAATGAGACAGGGAGAGATAGAGGAGAGAGAGGGAGAGGTGAGAGAGAGAGAGAGATGAGAGAGAGCAGAGATCGAGAGGAGAGCCTAGAGGAGAGAGGCAGTGGACCGAGAGAGATCATGGTTGTCTAGAGAGAGATCGTTAGGAGCTGAGTGCCAGAGTTTGTAGAGCCGAGAGATGTGACTTGTTTTATGAGGAGAGAGAGACCGAGAGCAGAGAGAGTCCTTTAGATCAATGAGAGTCAGTTCTGTCTCAGTGTCGGTCGAATTTAGAGATAGAGGAGAGAGTGTGTGAGTAGAGAGAGAGTAGAGATGTGATGTGTTTGAGAGTGTGCCGTGAGTTCTGTGAGTCGGAGGAGACCGTGAGAGAGCGGCGAGCGCGAGCCGAGACGAGAGTGTGTGTGTGAGGTGTGTGAGAGTGTGTGTGAGGTAGTGTAGACTGAGAGTGGAGGGGAGTAGAGACAATTAGAGAGAGAGGATTCTGAGTGAGTTGTTGAGGACTGCACGTAACACACCAAAAGAGGAAGAAGAACTGGAGAGAAAGAGGGGTGACGAAATGAGACACTGATGAGAGACACACGGAGCAGGGAGTAGACACACACAGAGACAGACACACACAGAGACAGGAGAGAGACACACACACAGACACACAAAAGACACAGAGGTACAAAGCAAACACCACTCGCACGCAAACCCCGGGAGACACACACCCTTCAACACACACGGCACACACACAGACAGGACAAACACACACAAGACAAACACAAAACAGACAACAGACGCAAAATACCACAATACACCACAACACAAACGCGTGCGCGCATACACACATAGACACATGACATGTACGCACAAACACACGAATAAATATTGACACAGAGGAGGGCCGACTTGAGTCTCTCTCTCTCTCACGTCTCTACATCTCTCTAAAAATCTCTCTCTCTGTTCTCATCTCTCCACTATCTACACAATTAATAATCTATCTCATCTTTCTCGACAATGAATTGGAAAATAGCAATAAAAACCTTAATAAGTGTAAGTATTCTTTAAAAGAACATATAACAAACACCTCTTAGATACGTTTGTTTATTAACTTCCTTGAAAGATATTTTGCTAGTTTGTTTAGAAACTGGGTAAGGATTTTACTTTGGTAAATATATTGTTTCCCTAGATAGTAGGTTTATTAGTGTATGGCATTGTATAGTTAGATAGTATTGTATTGTATCATATGAGAAGAGCGTATTTGCAACTGTGTGCGATTCGCACACAGCCAGAAGAGAGGAGAGATTTCATCATCAGAGACATTAGCGATAGGGATTACTGTGATAGCTGATGGAGAGAGCTCTACGATTTTTGAGTGGATGAGAGTTTGTGTTGGAGTGAATGAGTGTCCCCCTAAGAGATTGTGATTGAGTACAGATCGAGACCCCGCGAGAGAGTCCCAGGAGGACCCAACTCGCACGGAGGCGATAGTGAGTTTGAGTGGATTTTGGAGAGGTCTACGAGGACGAGGTTCGTGGTGTGAGTGTGATGTATTAGTGTATACGGCTCGAGCTTTAGAGATTTTGAGGTTCTCTAAAATTGACTGAGATGTGGTTCACGATTAACTGAAAAGTTGCGTTTGAACATGACATGCCTGTTGTTATTGTCTATTATTTGTATGCATTTTAGAATTTCTTTTTGTTTTCCTTTTCTTGTTATTTGGCTTTTCCTTTTTCCCCCTCGAGGGCATGGTGTAAAGAAGATTGAGCTTATCCGTTTCCACTCATTAAACATTCAGTATTAGATTGTGTGAGACATTCTTCGAGATTACTTGATCTTATCTCTAACATATCTGATGGCTCTCTCTTCTCTGGACTCTACTCATCTCTTCTCTCTCCCTCTCTCTCTCGCCTCTACTCTCTCTCTCTTTCTCTGCCTCTCTCTCTAGACTCTAGTCTCTGGGGATTTTGGACGAGTCTCTGGTTCTCTAGTCTCTCTAGCCTCTCTCTCTCTCTCTCTCTCTCTCTCTCTCCCTGCTCTCTCGTCTCCTCTCTCCTCACGATCTCTCGAACCTCCTATCTCTCGAATCTCTCTTTATAGCTCTGTCTCTGTCTCTGAATCTCTCTTGTCCGAGAGGAAGAGACTCCCTTCCACATCTTTAAAAAAAAATCTCTAAAAAATCGCGAAATAATCAAGTTTGTTTCGCTGAGCGACGAGTTTTGTTTGTGTGTTGTTGTGTATTGGTAGTACTGTTAGTGATTTGTTGTGTGTGTGTATGTGTACGTGTGTGTGTGACTGTGTGTTGGTGTGTCAAGTCAAGTCAAGGGAAGTCAAGTCAAAATCGATCTTTAGTCGACGATTACGAGAGGATTAAGCTTTATTAAAGCTGATTGGCATCCAGTGTCCGTCATGAAATAGATAGGGGAAAAACAATTAACGACATAAATACAGACAGATATTATATTATATGTGTGTGTGGTGTGTGTGGGTGTTATGTATACTGTCGTAGATGTGTGTGATGAGATGTGACCAAGTGTGTGTGTCATCTTGTGGGTGTGTGTCTGAGGTGTGTGTGTGTGTGTGTGCGTTTTAGTGAGGGTGTAGGACGAGAGTAGATGATTCGTGAGTGAGCGGTCTACGTCGAGCGTGAATGCGCGCGTGTTACGATGTATTGATTGTGTATGTCTGTGTGTGTTCATGTGTAGTGGCGTATGTGTCTCTACGTGTTGTTTATTTATGTAGAGATTGTGTGTGTGTGTGTGTCGTGAGAGTGTGCGTGCGTGCGAGGGAGAGACGGGATGAGAGAGAGATGTAGATGTATGTCTGAGAGGAGAGAGTGAGCTGTTTATTTCTGAGTAGAGTGTTGATATGTAGATGAGAGACGAGTGACAGGAGTGTGAGGGGAAGAGTGTGAGGGAGTGAAGAGATGTCGTGTGGATGTAGTGTGAAAGAGACGGGATGAGAGAGTTGCGAGGAGAGGTTGCGCTGAGCGAGAGTGTTTTGTGTGTGTGAGAGGTATTGATTTCTGAGAGATTTTTAGGTAGGATCTGCAGATCCCAATGCGGAAACCCCATATGGAGAGTACTCTAGTTGAACTTGAGACAAGAGAAGAAGAGTCATTAGATTCTTTGAAAAACGAACCCGTAGAGAACAGAGGACCAGACAGAGAGAACGGAGGGGGGGGGGGAGGACGAGATAGATTGACGAAACATGAGCGTTTGACTGAACTGAGGAGAGATCACACGGTGTTCTGTGAGAGATTTCTGAGAGGAGTTTTGTTTGTTTGTTTGAGAGTGAGTTTGAGAGTATTCTAGATGTTTCAGAGCGAGAAAGAGAGAGTTTAAAGAGACCTGTAGAGTCAGAGATGTTCGTCTTTTGTAGACGGAAGATCTTTGTTTTCACTCCATCTGACTCGATCAATCTGATCGGGAGAGTCAAGAGAGAAAGAGAGGGACCTATCATAAGAACAGATCGAGTTTTCCCTCATCCTATCAGAGAGAGGTGTCTAAGATGAGATGAGAACTAAAAACATTAGAGGATCGAGGAGATCTCGAGAGAGATGGAGGAGAAATCGGACAGATATCCCTCAGGAGATCTACCCTCGAGCTATCGCCAACAACGAGATGAGTCTGACAAGAGAAAGATTGAGACTAGAGGAGAGCAGAGATCTCATATGAGACCTAGGATCGCTTTATCCATCTCTCTCCAATCTCTATATCTTTCTCTCTCTACCTCTCTGAGAGAGAGGGATCTCTCTCTCTCTCTCTCTCTATCACTCCCTCAAATTTTTAGACGCATAAGAGAGACGTAGGCGAGAGGGATGTAGAGAGAGATGCGCGACCGAGGAGAGAGTTGAGTTTTTGAGAGAGGGAGTGTGTGAGAGAGAGAGAGAGCGAGCAGTGAGAGAGCGAGATGAGAGAGAGACAGATGAGAGAGAGAGGAGAGAACCGAGTGAGAGAGTGATTGAGAGAGAGAGAGACGAGAGGAGAGAGCTTAGAGAGAGAGAGGAAAGGAGCGAAGAGAAACGAGAGAGAGAGAGAGAGATTGCGAGAGAGAGAGGAGAGGGATTAGGAGGGAGAGAGAGAGAGAGGAGAGTACAGAGAGAGAGAGAAGATGAGAGAGAGTGCTGAGGAAGAGAGACAACTGAAGAGATCAGAAAGAGAGAGAGAGGAAGAGAGAGAGGAGAGAGACAGACAGAGAAAGAGACAAAAAGACAGACAGACAGACAGAGAGACTGAGAGACAGACAGAAAGACAGACAGAAAGAGAGAGAGAGAGAGAAACAGAGAGATAGAAGAGAGAGAAAGAGGACAGACAGAGACTTTCAAGTGAGAGTAGGAGAGAGAGAGAGAGAGAAAGAAGAGATAGACAGAGAGAGACAGACAGACAAGAACAGAAAGAGAGAGACAGACAGACACAGAGAGAGATATAGAAAGAGACAGAAGACAGGCAGCAGGCAGAAGAGAACGGAGAGAGGAAATAGAGAGAGAGAGAGAGAGAGAAATAGATGTGTTTTTTAAGCTTACAAACCACAGAGGACAGTAAACAAAGGTCACCTTTTACAACCAAAATGTCAAATCATAAAACGTTTAATTAATCTTCCCTAACATAAACGAAGCTAAACAATAACCCAAACACTACAACTGTAAAACTCAAGAAAAAGGTCACATTTAATGAGGCAAACAAAAGGGGAGGGATCGTTCGTTTTGTGATCATGCAGTGGAAAAAAAAACAGAAACAGATAGAATGGAATTGGGCTTGAATTGAGATTTGGATTTCACATAAGATGGATACCAGATTACTAAAGCAGATACCAGCGAGAACGGAACGGGTTTCTTGGTCTGGAACAGACACCCCCCCCCCCCCCCCCCCCCCCCCCCACCCCCCCCCCCCCCCCCCACCCCCCCCCCCCCCCCCCCCCCCCCACCTCCCTTGTGCATTTACGAGTTAATCCATTTTCCGTGTTTGCCTTTCTTACCAAACATAAAACTGTATTTTATTAACCTTTTTAGCTAATAACCTTTTGGTAATACTAACCCTTAGGCCATTATCTAATAGGACAACCCACCCACCCCTAATGATTGCAGTACACGGCGGCCATTTGTCCAGTCGTGGTTCTTGCCGTTTTCCCGTCTATAGGGGGGGGGGGGGGGGTATGTAGGGTTAGGTTAGGGATAGGGTTAGTATTCCAAAACGGTTATTACCTAAAAAGGGTTCATAAAAATTACAGCTTTATGTTTGGTAAGAAAGGCCAAAACGGAAAAAAATAGAATTAACCGATAAATGAAGGGGGAGGGGGTGGCACAGCTTTACCTTTACCATAAAGATGGTCGGAAACGATCCTGGAAAGCCCCCACAGCCAGGAAGCCCGCAACAGTGCAACACCAGTAGTAAAGTCCCGAAAGTCTTAGCAATACAGATATAACTCTATATAAAGTGAAAACTGAGTTGTCTTGTCTAGTTTCGTTTTTACATAGCCATTTTGGAATTAGACATTCCAGATGGATCATTTTGCAGAAATCGGACATAGAAAGATAGAATTTTGCGTTTTTGCTTCCATTGATCTATTTTTCTTAAATCAATTTTTTTTTTCAAAACTCTCTTTATTGTTGCGGGTACTTGTAGAACACATAACAAAAATAGATATAAATATAATAAACAAAGCACAAAAAACATTCAAAACTGTCTTTATTGTTGTGGATACTGACAGAATACATTGCAAAAATAGACATAAATATGATAAACAAAGCGAGAAAACACATTCAAAACTGTCTTTATTGTTGCGGATACTGACAGAATACATTGCAAAAATAGACATAAATATGATAAACAAAGCGAGAAAACACATTCAAAACTGTCTTTATTGTTGCGGATACTGACAGAATACATTGCAAAAATAGACATAAATATGATAAACAAAGCGAGGAAAACACATTCAAAACTGTCTTTTATTGTTGCGGATTAATGACAGAATACATTTGCAAAAATAGACATGTGTGTGAGTGTGTGTGTTCGTGTGTGTGTGTGGTGTGTGGGTATGTGTAGTGTGGGTGAGAGAGAGAGAGAGAACGAGGAGAGATGGCGAGAGAGAAGAAGGAGGAGACGGGAGAGGAGAGAGAATAGAGATCGAGATAGATGGAGAGAGGAGAGAGGGACGAGAAGAGAGATGACGAGAGAGAGAGAGAGTTGCTTTATATGCGTTGTTGCTGTTTGTGTCATTCTTAAACACTATTTTTGTTGTCTACTTGTTGATGAATAATGGATTGTAAAGCGCTTTGGGCTCATCTGAGGTAAAGCACTATATAAATGTACTATTATTATTAGTATTATTATTATTAAATTATTATTATTATAAACTATGATAAAACAAAGCAACAAAAAACACATTCAAAGCGTGGATTTATTGTTCCGGATACTGGTAGAACACATAACAAAAATAAACATAAATATGATAAATTATACTAATACTAAAAACACAAGTTATACTTGTGGCGGTGCCATAGCCGATGAAGATTAACCGAGGCGTGGTCACCGCTACAGCTATCTGTATTAGTTTAAAAAATCGGGACTTTACTGGAGTAGCACTGCATCCGGGCATTGCCTCCAGAATAGTTCCCACCATCTTTATATCTACAAAATGTCCCATATGTGTCTGATTCAAACCAAAAGGACGTAAAACACCATTTTCGTCGCCCATAAATATGATAAACAAAGCGAAAAAAAAAAACATACAAAACTGTCTTTATTGTTGCGGACACTGGTAGAATGATGACGGAAATCCGTTTAACGTCCTCCGGTCTGAAACAGACATAATATATGGGACATTAGTAGATATAAAGGTGGTTGGGAACGATCCTGGAGGCAATGCCCGTAGGCAGTGCAACGCCAGTAAAGTCCCCGATTGTTTATAAAGCTTCGGGGGTAAGTCTGGTAGAATACATTAACAGACAACAAAAAAATAATTATGCTCTAACATTTGTATTTTGGGGGGGGGGTGGGCTAACATTTGTTTATTTTGTTTTTTTTATTTTGGGGGGGGGGGGGGGGGGGGGGGTTGGGTTGTTTTGAATTTCATTTTTCGGCTTTGCTCAAAAACATTCTGAGCGACTTATGTCTGATGTTCCCAATATGCACCATGCTTCCTGTGAAGTACGTAAATATTTTTTTGGGTTAATCGTAACTCCCTTCAAGTCTCCCTTCTTATAAAAAAAAAACCCGCACAACAACAACAATAACAACAACAATCAACAACAACAACAACCATAAAAACATGCATTATTAGTTATTGTGTTGTTGTTGTTTTCAAAATAATATTTATGGCTACATCTTTTCTATACAATTAAACCGAATTATGGTTGCAATCGTGGTTGTTTTGTTGTTCCTGTCGGTTTTTTTTTTTTGTTGTCCTCAAGTTGTTGTTGTTTTTGTCGTTGTCGTTGTCCTCTGTTGTTGTTGTCGTCGTCATCGTTATCGTCTTTTTCCTGCTGTCTTTTGTTGTTGTTGTGGTTATTGTTGTTGTGTTGTTGTTGTTGTTGTATGTCGTGTATGTTGTCGTTGTTGTTGTCGTGTGTTTGAATGTAACTGCTGTTGTTGTTGTCGTTGCCACGTTGTTGTTATTGTCGGTGTCCGTGTCGTGTTGTGTTGTTCTTGTTGTTGCTGTTGTCGTCGTTGTCGTTGTTGTTTGTTGTTTGATGATGATGATGATGATGACTAATCCAAAGTCAAAAGTTAGTTTGCAACTTGTGAGACGAGAGTTTATGTCTTAAAAAACTTTCTATCGCCACTGTCGCCTATTGGCACCACGATGATTTTAAACCCAGATGTCTGCTAAAAGGCGTCACATGAGGGTTGGTTCGTTATAGTGAATCTCTTCAAATTCCTATATTCACTAACCCTAACCCTGCGCTGCATAAGCTTATAGCTTGTTGCGCTCATGAAATAATAATGTGTACACTGCAATAATATATGATGTCAATAAACTTTGTTTAAAACAACCACTAACATAACCTGGAAAACCGTTTTTGAAACGCCCATGGAAGGGGCAGAGGAGGGGGCTATCTCTTAACATGTTAAGTTAAATCCTGTATTACGTCCCACCCTGCACGCGAAGCCCTTTGCCGTCCGCTACATTCTCTTGCTAGCCCCCACCCCCACCCTGTTTTCACTTTTTTTTTCCCACTTTGTTTTCCCGTCACCCCCCATACATGAACTAACCCCTGAAAAGAGACAGAACAGCACATATACAAAAAAAGAAAAGAGAAAAAAAGAAAAACAAACAAAGACAACAACTGACCCTTCAAATATCCAAGAAAAAGCCACAGAAAATTCTAGACCAACACTCACGTCTAGAACACTCACCGCCAAGCATACATGCACGGTACCCTAGCATGGGACAAACGGCTTGTTCTCAAATTGAAACCTCCAGTTACGATACCAATTGTGGCGGGAATTGAAGACCACCCCTAACCTCCTCATGGGGAATACAAACCCCTAAAGAAAACGGTTGATAGCAATAGCGGTCTTTGGAAATGAAGAAAGAAGAAGTTTGCGTGGGGAAAGAAGTCCAAGAAGAAACAAGTAAGTCAAATTTTTTCGAGTTGGAACAAGAAGAAGGCCCTTCCCTTGTGTGTTCCCTACGTTTTCCTATCGGTCACACCGAACCTCCTATCACTGACCCATTTCTAGTTTTAAGTTTAGACCCCCTGGGAGTTTCAGACCTCTGGTTAGGCAATATCGCCCGTTGAGTTTAGTTTTCAACACCCCCAGTAGGGCGAGGCATCGTCTCGCCCCCAAAATTTTGCCTAAGGGGCTATATAGAGTTTGTGGAGTTCATTTTAAGATGCATGCATGCGTTCGTATTACGGCTGATCTTACGTTCTTGTTAAGGGTTTGAGTTTATTTTTTTTGTAGACTCCGATTTGGAACTTCAGGTTTGGTACTCTCTGCTCCGTGACTTCAGTGAATCGTAGACACTCGCACGAGGCCCCCTAACTTTGAGTCCTTCATTCCTTGCTCTTTCTTTTTCAGTAGTTAGTGTTGTAGTGTTGATGGTCCTCAGTGTTTCTTTATAAAGTGGGACCTGACTTTAAGTCCTTCTCGGTTCTAGACCAAATTTATATGCGTTTAGACCAGGGACAGTCACTTGGCGATGAAATTCCACTCTAAAGCTAGTCCACTTGCGGTTGTCCCCTTTTTTCGTATGAATGTTTATGCAGCAAAATACAAAAGGACAGAAAGTTTTCTAATGGACCAGAAGAAAGGAAGAATATCACATAAGCCAAGGAATGAGAAGGAAGGAAGGAGGGCAGGAAGGAAAAGGGGTGAAAGAAAAGAAGGAAGATAGGAAGGAAGGGGGGAAGAACGAAAAAGGAAAGAATAAAGCTTGGAAAGAGAGAAGTGAGTGGAAGGAATGATCCAAGGAGAGGAGTTGGAAGAAGGCTTGAAGGAAGGAATCTCCGAAAGGAAGGAAGTATGGAATCGCGTTTGTTCGTTTGTGAAGGTTTGGTTCTAGTAAAAAAGAAAAAAAGGAAGGAAGAGTTCCGAGGTATGAAAGAAGGAAGGTGTGGTGATTGGTGGTGAGGAAGGATTGGTTTTGATGGTGATCTGGATGTTTTTCTGTGCAAGAAAGGAATCCGAGAGGAAGCAAGGAAGTTTGTACCCTTTAATGAAGGAAAGGAAGGAAGCGAAGGAAGTGAAGGAAAGGTATTGACAGGAGGAGGAGGGCAATAAAGAAAGAACAGTGAAGGAAGGAAGGAAGGAAAGAAAGAAAGAAAGAGAGGAAAGGAAGGAAGGAAAGGAAGTAAGAAAGGGAAGGAAAAGGAAAGGAAGGAGAACAAGAAAAGAAGGAAAGGAAAGAGAGGAAAGAAGAAAGAAGAAGGAAGGAACGGAAGAAAGGTAGAAATGAAAGAAAGGTAGAAAGAAAGGATAAAGAAAGGAGGAAAGGGGAGGAGAAGGAAGGAAGGAAGAAAGGTAGGAAGAGAGTTAAGGAAGGAGGAAGGAAGGAAGGAAAGAAAGGAAGGGAGGAAGGGAGGAAGGAAAGAAGGAAAGAAAGAAGGAAGGAAGGAAGTAAGGAAGAAATGAAGGAAGGAAGGAAGGAAGGAAGGAAGGAAACGAAAGAAAGAAAAAGGCCAGGGTTTGAAATGAATTTAGAAAGGATTTTAAGGAAGGAAGAGGGAAGGGAAGGAAGGAAGGAAGAATACGAAGCTGATGAAAGGAAGATGATTAGGAAAGAAAAGGAAAAGGAAGGAAGAAAAGGAAGTAAGGAAGGAAAGAAGGCGAGGAAAGAAATAAAGAAAGAAAGAAGATTTGAAGAAAAGAAGGATGGAAAGAAAGAAATTAAGGAAGGGAGAAAGAAAGGAAGGAAGGAAAGGAAGGAAAAAGAAGGGAAGAAAGAAAGGAAGGAATGGAAGGAAGGAAGAAAGAAAGGAAGGAAGAAAAGAAAGAGAAGAGGAAGGAGAAGGAAAGAAAGAAAGGAAGGAAGGAAAGAATGGAGGGAGGAAAGAAGAGAAAGAAAGGGGAGGAAGAAAGAAGGGAGGAAAGAAAAGAAGAAAGAAAGATAGAAAGAGAGGGAAGAAGGAAAAAAGAAAGGAAGGAAAGGAAGGAAAGAAGAAGAGAAAGAAGAGAAGGAGAAAAAAGAAAAAGAAGGAAAGGAAGAAAGCGAGAAAGAAAGAAAGGAATTAAGAAATGAAGGAAGAAAGAAAGAAAGAAGGAGGAAGGAAAGGAAGGAAGGAAAGAAAGAACAGGGAAGAAAAGAGAAAGAGAGAGAAAGGAGAGAAAGGAAGAAGGAAGGGGAGGAAAGAAAGTAGGAAGGAAAGAAAGAAAGCGAAGAAGGGAAGAGAGAAAGAAGGAAGGAACAGAAAGGAAGAAAAGAAGGAAAGAAGGAAGAAAAAAGGAAGAGAGAATAGAAGGAAAGAAAGGAAAGAAAGAAAGAAGGAAGAAAAGAAGAAAGAAAGGGAAGAAAACAAAGAAAGGAAGAAAGAAAGAAAGAAAGAAAGAGGGAAAGAAAAGGAAGGAAGGAAGGAAGGAATGGAAGAAAAAGGAAAAGAAGAAAGGAAAGAAGAAAAGAAGGAAAGGAAGAGGGAAGAAGGAAAGAAATGAAGGAAGAAAGGAAGGAAAGAAAGAAAGGAAGGAAGGAAGGAAAGAAAGAAAGAAGGAAGGAAAGAAAGAAAGAAAGAAGGAAAGGAAAGAAGGAAGAGAAGGAAAGAAAGAAAGAAAAAGGAAAGAAAGAAAGAAAAAGGAAGAAGAAGGAAGGAAGAAAGAAAGAAGGAAGAAAGAAAGAAAAAAGAAAGAAAAGAAAGAAAGAAAAAAAGAAAGAAAAAAAGAAAAAAAAAGAAAAAAAAGAAAGAAGGAAAAAAAAAGAAAAAAAAAAAAGAAAAAAAGAAAGAAAAAAAGTAAAGATAGAAAGGAAGAAAGAGATAACGTAGAGCCAATACCCCTACAGAACGACCAAACAAAGAGCGTGCTGGTACTCGTGCAGATAGGTGTTCATTTGGTATTGTTTGTTGTTTTGTTGTCGTACCCTGGCTAAGAGACTCCTGGGATCATCCGAACAGCCGAAGCGCATGAACACTATGGTACAAAATGCACCAGCTAGGGATGAGAACATTACGGGTGAATGAATCTGGTTGTTGTGCGTGCGTGCGTGCGTGCGTGCTGCGCGCGCGCGCGCGCGAAATGGTGTGTGTGTGTGTGTGTGTGGTGGGGGTGAGTGTGTGTGTGTGTGCGTGTGTGTGTGTGTGTGTGTACTGACGGTGTGTGTGTGGTGTGTGAGAGAGAGAGAGAGAGAGAAGAGAGAGAGAGAGAGAGGGGGGGGGGAGATGACTTATTAACACTTATATTGTACAATAGAGATAGAGCGCCAGATAGGAGAGAGAGAGAGATTGAGAGAGAGACCGAGAGAGAGAGGAGAGAGACCGAGATTTGAATGGAGAGGAGAGCGAGAGAGAGAGAGGAGAGAGAGAGAGAAAGAATTAGAGAGAGAGAGAGAGAGAGATAGAGAGATCGAAAGAGAGAATGAGAGAGAGAGAAAGAAAGAGAGAGCGACGCGGTCAAAGCCTTGGCTTAAGACTCTGCCAGACCAACTGACATAGGCTTGAACTGAATTGAACCTCCAAGGCTACATCAAAATGTTGGCCATGCGTGTGCGGTGGCTATGCAGGGATAGCTTGTTTAGCCATGTAATGACAAGCTCCCTAGAATAACGTCATCAGTCTCCAATTTTTTTTCCCCACTGAAGTCGGATTGTGGCCGCACCAAACATGGCGGCGTAAACGTGCGCCGGCCACAAAAATCGTAAACAAAAACGCGTGTAAATTTTTCTAATCTAAATATAAATGATGCATTTGTACCGTATATAGTGTTCAAGTGCTTGCGGCTGTTCGGATGATCCCTGGAGTCGTTTTAGCCAGGGGTACGACAACAACAACAACAACACACAACAACAACAAACAACAGACACGGTCTGTGCAAATGCAAATGAACCCATCCGGTGCAGAGTGGCACAGAGGTATCGCGTTCGCCTCGTGTAAAGTAAACCCGAGTTCGAACCTGGGTACAGGTTTTTTTTCCTCTCACTTTGCACTAGGCCATACAGTCTGAACGTGGAGTCTTTAGGACGTGCCCATAAACAGGTTGATATAAACAGTTGGTACCCGTGAACGTGCCATTCTTCGAACTTAGCCAACACTTAAACCAGTGGCTTGAACGAAAAAGTTGTCACGAAAACGAAAAAAAGTTGTCATTTTTATGAGATCCACTCACCCCCCCCCCCCCCTTCCTTCATAATCAGTCACACAAAAAATCGCATGCAACAAAAATATGGGTGGCGCGCCTCTGGCTGCGAGCGCTTTCTCCAGGTGGGAGGAACCCGAATTTCACTAGAGACGCCTCTGTGACAATAAAGTACCAAATGATATACTAGTAAACAATTGGGTTGCGTCAGTTGTTCCGTCCCGCTTTTGAGGTTTCCGTGTGCTCAGGAGTGGAGAGGGGATGGGGGGGGGGCGAGTAATCGTTTTAACGGCTTGATCTCATCCTTGTCATCTCCTGCCAAGATGGCATCGTAGGGGGCGTCACTCTCCAATCACCTTTGCTTGTGCTTCCGGTTATATTAAAAGCGAGTCGTAGAATGTCAGAAAGTGGAATGGTCTTTCCTGTAAGGGAAATCACTCGGTGATAGATACGTTTGAAAACGGAGGAAGGAAAAGCGTTGGTATGTGCGCTTGCGTTTGTGCAGGCGCGTGAGTAGGCCTTCGTAAGAAGGTGGCAAAACATGGAGTTTAGCTAGCACACATGTATGCACACATGCGCATGCACGCACACACACACACAACACGCACCACACACAAACACACACTCATATTATCTATTTAATATGTGTGTGTGTGTGTGTGTGTGTGTGATGTGTGTGAGGATGTGTGTGTGTGGTTGTAATCTCTATCCCTCTCTCTCTCTCTCTCCCTCTCTCTCTCTCTCTCTCTCTCGC
>CM065691.1:60524471-60534471 GCA_017654935.2 Phymorhynchus buccinoides
GTTTGACCTTGGCTGATAACGACCTTGGTTTTGTTTGATTGGATTTTAATTATAATCATTCTGATCCTACGCTGCAATTTGCTGATCAAACAATGCTGGATATGAGAACCCTAACCTAAAATAATATATGTTAAAATAATAAAAGACACAATGAAAAAGAACATACATCACACAAAAACAACAACACATCCATAAATTAAATGAGATCCCTCCTCCTTAGCGGCATGTGTTCGTGTTCTTGTTTCGTTCTTGTGTGTGTGGTGTGTTGTGGTGTGGTGCTTACCTGTGTCTAGTGTCTTTTCTCTCTTCCCTCGCACTTCTTGTGCCTTGCGTTTCTGGTGGTCGTGTGCTGTTTTGGTGTCTGTCAGTAGTGTGTGTGTGTGTGTCACTCTCGTGCATTTCCCGTGCGCTCTCATTGCTCTCTCTGATCTCGTGCATCGTGTCCCCGTTTCTACCGACACGTGTCCACCACTACCTGTGCGTGATCAACACACACTCACTAAACACTACACCACCTACTATGTGCAGATGTTGCGTTTGGAGCTGTTGAGTGTGAATGCAAAAGTTTGTGCAGGTCGCTCTGGCAAGCCCCCTGTATTGTGGCCATGCGGTGTAAGTGTGTTCGGCAGAAGTAGTGTGCAAGTGATGCGTGTCCACAACGTGTGACAAATCTTGTCGTTGTTGAGCTGGGCGGGTTTTTTACTTGTGTAGTGTGGATGTTGCGTACGCGCGAACGGTACCTGTGCTTTATATGACACTTACAATATGAAACCGTTAAACTAATGATAGCCAATATGACAACAATAACATGGATATCAATCTTTTATAAGCCCCTGTAATTGAAACCATGCCCTGTGACGGAAATGAGTACATGCACGTGCAAATAGAAAGAACACATTTAGCAGATTTTTGTGGTTAAATCAAATCAAGTACGTGAAAGATATCAGCATGACAGGAGATCGGATGAGGAGGGGGAGGGGAAAAAGAAAGAAATAAAACGGTCCGAGAGGAGGGGGGAGGCGAAAGACGCGAGCGAGGAGGACAGAGGATTAGAGACACGGAGAGGAGGGCGGAGAGAGACCAGAGAGAGAGACATTCGAGAGAGGGAAACAAGAGAGCTAGAGATTAGAGAGACAGAGGGATGACAGAAAGAGAGATGGAGAGAGGAGAGAGAGACTGAGAGGAGAGAGAGAGAGAGAGAGGAGGAATGAGTAGAGGAGTAGAGACGAGACTAGAGGTGAGAGAGATGATCGTAGAGAGTGAGAGAGAGGAGAGAGAGAGGATGAGAGGCGAGAGACGTCGGGTGAGACGGAGAGAGAGAGAGGGGAGAGTGATGAGGAGGGAGAGAGGAGCGAGAGACTGAGAGACAGAAGGGAGAGGGAGACAGGGACAGAAAAGAGATGATGGAGAGAGAGGAACGAGGAGAGAGGCGGAGAGGAGAGAGGAGAGAGAGGAGAGAAGAGAGAGAGACGAGCGAGAGAGAGAGAGGAGAGGGAGAGAGGAGAAGGAGAGAGAGGAGGGACTAGAATGACGAAAAGTTAGAAGCGAGGAATGAGTGGAAATTGATATTGTTTAAAAGTAATCTCGCGCCAATATGAGGGAAGGAGAAGAATGCCTTGTCATGTTTGTCTGTACAAGTAAAGATCAAATAAATTATAGCCCTCCTTCAAAAGGATTATTATTAATTATATATTATATTATTTTATTGATGTAGTGCTCATATTTATTAAAATATAAGCTCAGAGGCGTTCTCTGTAAAGATTCGGGCATGTATCTTACACGAACCTATGGGGAGGAGAGATAAAAATTGGTCACCAAATAAAATACAGACAGCAAGGCCATAAGGCGCGCTAACTTTTCTTATTTTTTTTACATGCGATCCTTTGTGTTTACGTGGAGAGATAATGAGAGAAGGATAGAGTAATGAGTATCGAAGGTGATGTAGATGTGGCACTGTAGGGTATGTGTACATTTTGAGCACAAATGACAACTTTTTGATTGCCACTGGGTTTAACCGTGTGCTAAGAGCATGAGCGCAGGGGGGGACCTCGGTTTTTATTGTCCCATCCGAAAGACTCACGTTCAGACCGCAAGGCCTATTTAGTGCCGAGTGAGCGGAAAAGAGTCCCATGTAACCAGGTTCGGAACTCGGGTTTACTTGACACGAAGGGGAAACGCTAGGTACCTGTGCAAACTAGGTTACCGGCATCCAACAATGGAAAGTATTTTCAGCGCCCAATCTGGGTGTGGTATTCGCCTTTATTTTTGTTTAACGTTAGTTATTCCATCATTTGGTATCTTAGACGTCACAGCCATTTTAGCTGACATGATTTTTAGCCATCTGAGGACGGTTATCATGTCGAGGATAGCATGGAGACTTGCATGATGCTAAATTAGAAGCTCTTCAAAAAGTCCTATTAAATCCTATAGGACATGGAAGAGGCTTCTAAGCTCGCATCATGCTAAGGTCTCATGCTATCTCGAAATGAATACCTCCCTGGTAGTTAGAATCCATGTCTGCGATTTGTATACAGTTTACCTTGCAGCTACTGGTTATTGTATCAAAATTGGAAGGGTGAAAAAAGATAAAGGGGCTGGCCTAAGCAGGAACCTTGCTTCACACCGAATAAAAAACTACGAGTCAGATCTTTGTAGGAATCATGTCTATTAGGCTTTGATGAAACATATTGACTATTTAGATTCCCGCCGGAGATCTAGAAAGAGTTATGTTTGTGCTGAACGGTTTAGTATTTTTCCATTGCCTTATCAAAAGTTTTTCTGCAATTCATGAAATGCAGCATTCACACATGCCTCTTACCGAGGTAGCCACATTAGTTCGGTTTTCTTTTACCAAGCGCAGGATTATTTTTTAACAAAGATTAGAACAAATAAACGAAAGCCTTTATAAACCTTTAAAGGTCGGACCCGGCGAATAAGTGTTTGAAAGAAATCACGTTCGAGATTCACCAGAAAAAGCACAGCCTTTTCAAGGAGTCGAACCACTCACTTTGCTCTGGTTTCTAGAATTAAACTCAAAAAACGGGGCCGAGATTCTTCCTTGGCGAAGGAGAGAGCCGAGCGAGAATCCATTTGGAGTGGGAGTGGTCGAGTGGAGGACACTCGATGTGGTTAGTTGAAGCTTTTTATTTTCTGGTGTAGTGCAATGTTAAAATAATTAAAAAATGAGCTTATTTTCCTTGTTGTGATGAAAAACTCGGTACATAAACTGTATACATTTAAAAAAATAACTAAACAAAAGGCTTGTATTGCAAGAAAAATTTTGTGCAAACTGATTTGGTCTAAACTCAAGCGGCTATTAGGAAAAGGACGGGCCCGTCTTCTCTTTCACTGAAAGAAGTTTGATGTCCAGCACCTCCGCAAGAAGGAATCGCCCGATTTGACGGTTTGATTTATAGGAAACCAAAGCAAAGTGACGTTGCGAATCTCTGTAAAGGCTGGTTGATCTCGACGTGTTTCTTGCAACAGCGAAAAACTCATCCATCACAAGGTGTGCAGCTTTTAATGGTTCACGATACTTGTCCTTCGGCTTAAGCCCCTGGCCATTAATGTCGACCAAGAACAAACTCACATAACTTTTATGTGTTAGAGAAAAGGGACATTTGGTCCAGAAGAGCCAGAAAGCAAAACACCAAAAAAAAGACAGAAACAGCTACAGTGTAGTATGATGAGGACAAAGTGGCAGGAGAGAGGGTAAACAGAACGCGTTAAAAGGCTCGCAACTAGCGTCGGATCTCGAGATTCGCGGCCGATGTTTTGTGCAATGGCGACACTGTTGCTGGACGTCTATGGAGAGATTCGCCCCCCCGGTTCGCGCAGGATTTTTGGATGTTAGCTGCAGCGTATTTTTTGTATGCTCGGAGAAATAGACGGCTATAATCTTGAGGCAGTCAAGATCGCCGAGATCGTTGAAGCTTAGCCAATCACAACGAACGAAGGACCATAACTTGATTGGAATGAAACAAATGTGCCAGAACTTGCTAGAACCCGAAATAATAGGCAAGCACAAACAAATGACACACATTTCATCTTAGAAGAGAGAGAGAGTCCTAGTGGTCAGCCATACTGTCTGTTTCTAGAAGGAGGTTTGACGCTTTAGGTAATCTTTCCTTGCGTTCCAAAATAAGGAAGTTCGCGCGACAAGAGGAGAAGCGACAAGAGGTCTCGTTGTTTGTGAGGAAACACACTGCCTCGCTACAATGGTGTGCTGTGATGCAGCGTCCAAACGGTCAAGGCGTGCTCTGAGAAACAATTGACGCCTGATGCTAGTGCTAATGTGCGAAAGCCTTAACAATTAATTAATGGTCACCAGGGGAAAGAACAGACTCAGTACCAGCACATGGTTCTTGCTTTCTTCTTCTTCTTCTCGTGTTGCCGTCTAGCGTCTGCGTTGAAGAACGATGCAGCCAACAGTCGGTATCCAGGAGAGGATGGCGCACATGCGTGCTCAGGGCCCGGTACTTATAGTGTGGGGCTGCATCTCCGCACCTGTCACTTCCCTTCTTAACATGCACCCTAACAACAAAACGTGACACCGAAGACACTAACCAGCGGAAGGTGTCTGCGCCGCCAGTGCAGTGTCGTGCAGTTTTAAACAAATGCACGATATACCTGTTCAAACCACTGGGGTGTGGGGTCGGCTGATGGTGGGGGTGCGGTGGGTGGGGGGGTGGGGGGGGTAGGCAAAATTATGACAATAAGAGTTATTATGCTGGTTTTATAACAAGATGAACCATATGTTCGTCTCAGCATCATCGTAGTCATCGTGTGTCCTTTATCATGTTTTTATGTCTGGACTATCCCATACCTGTCCGTTTGAGCCATCTCTTTGCCTTCTGTTTCACCACCTTCTTCCCTCTCTCTCTCTCTCTCTCTCGTCTCTCTCTCTCTTCGCTCCTCTCTTCCTCTCTCCGCTCTGTCTCCTCTCTTTCTGTCTCTCTCTCTGTCTCTCTCTCTCTTCTCTCCTCTCTCTCTCTTGTCTCTCCTCTCTCTCTCTCTATCTCTCTCCACCCTCTCTCTCTCTTTTTATCTCCTTTCTATGCTCTCTCTCTACTCTCTCCTTCTCTCTCTCTCACTCTTCTCTCTATCTCTCTCTTCTCTATCCTCTCTCTCTCTCTCTATCTCTCTCTCTTCTCTCTCTATCTCTATCACTTCCTCTGTCTCTCTCTCTCTTTTCTATCTATCTATCTCTTTCTCTCGTCTCTCTAGTCTCTCCTCTTCTGTCTCTCTCTCTCTCTCACACACACTCTCTCTCTCTCCCTCTAGTCTCTCTCTCTTCTCTATCTCTCTCTTCTCTCATATCTTCTCTCTCATCTCACTTCTCTCTCTCTCACTCTCTCTCTCTCTCTGTTCCTCTTCTTCGCTCTCTATCTCCCTCTCTCCTCTCTTCTCTCTCTTTCTCTCCTTCCTCGAGCTCTCTCTCGCTCTCTCTCTCCCTCTCTCTCTCTCTCTCTCTCTCTCTATCTCTCTCATCTCTCTCTTCTCTCTCTCAATGTACTTATGATGACCATATGTTGTTACACCAGCCACTAGTGTGCAGTTCATGGGGTAGTTTCGTTTTTCGACATGGTTGCTTCTCGTCTGCCTTCTGTGTCGTGTGTGGTTGTGTGTGTGCTGTGTGGTGTGTGCTTGTGTGTGTGTGTGTGTGTGTGTGTGGTGCATGCATGCGTGTGCGTGTGCGCGCCAGTGAACGTTGTAGTAACGACTTTTTTTTCTCAGTCCTCTCGTTATTTTGATTTGTTTCCTTTTTTTCCTTTGTTTTGTGCTTGAGCATGGTGTGCGTGCGAGTGAGAGGGCAAGGTAAAAGAAGCTATGTAACTTATCCATTTTACCCTCAATAAAACATGGTTATTCGAAATCGTATTCATGAGTTGTGTCCCAGAATGATGGAGCGTCATCACTGCGCCTAGTTATCAGCGACGGTTGTATTTGGTATTTTGGATGGAAGACGGGGGTAGAAAAGGCGCATGGGCGGGTAAGAAGCCCACCCCAATTAATCTCATGGAAATTTAAGCAAATTTCAGTCGTCATTTGCCTGAGACGAGCGTAATGTCTGGCATCGTCTCCATGGGCAATGGGATGAGAATTTTCTTTATTTTCATGAGATATATGGGGGGTGGGGCTTGCTTACGCCGCCCATGCGCTTTTTACCCCGTCCTTCCCCATTTAGGTGCATTCTAGTCAACAGAGAGTATCAATGGGAATAATTGGGCTGCTCTCCCTCCCTGGAGAGCGCGTTGCAGCCAGAGGCGCTCACCTAATTGATTGTTGCCGTGTGAACATTTTGTGTGACTGATGAGGAAGGAAAGGGGGGTGTGTGGGGTAAATTTTGACCAACAAATGGCAACTTTTCGTGCCACTGAGTTTAACGTGTGGCTAAGTCATGGGCACACGCGGACCTCGGTCTATAGTCTCATCCGAAAGACTCACGTTCAGAAAGTAAGAGTGAGAGGAAAAAATCCCTGTAACCAGGTTTTTTTAGCCGAACTCGGGGTTTATTGCATACGAGGCGATACGCGGTTGACCTCTGTGACACTCTAGACCCATTTGGGCGTCTAATGTTTGAAAAAATAGAAATGCTCACACAAGCGTTTTGAAGTGTTGCATCTCTTTACATTTTTGGGGGTCTTCAGTATGGCTCTATGCCATGAAGCCAGCGTTGTTTCCCATGTTTAACTTTCGCCGCAGCCATTTCTCAAACAAAAGAATACCCTTAAATTTAGCTAGGTAAGGAAAAGGGACAATTATCTGCCAATATTGGGAATCCTCGGACATGTATAAAGTAAGGCATATCCTTACAGCCCAAAAATAAGCAAAATAGGGCTTGGATAACAGACTATAATTTGATGGCCTTTGGTGACATTGGGTGTTAAACATTGTGGTGATAAAGCGACAGTGCGGTGAAAACGGTTAAGATTGCTGCTGTTCGTCGCCTCTTGGATAAAGCACTAGGTCGTGGGGGATTATTGCGATATGGGGGTGACAGGGAATTCGTCGAAAAACTACTAATGCAGCCTACAGTCGAAAATGACATGGCGGATTATACATTGCAGCCGACAGTAAAATATTTTTACAGTGCAGCCTACAGTCGACTATACCATGCAGCCTACAGTCGAATGCACAGTGCCGCCTACAGTCGACAGTAGGCTGCATTGTATATTCGACTGTAAATATCTATCAATTCGACTGTAGGCTGCATTGTACATTCGACTCTATAGGCTGCAATGTATTTTTTTCGATTGTAGGATGCACCGTTCATTCGACTCTAGGCTGAAATTTAATTTTGCGACTGTAGGCTGCATGGTATATTCGACTATAGGTTGCATGGTATATTCGACTGTAGGCTGCATGGTATATTCGACCGTAGACTGCATGGTATATTCGACTGTTGGCTGCATTGTAGACTCGACTGTAGGCTGCATTGTACATTCGACTTAGGTTGCATGGTATATTCAACTGTAGGCTGCACCGTATAATCGATTATAAGCTGCATTGTAGATTCGACTGTAGACAGCACCGTATATTCAACTGTAGGCTGCATGGTATATTCGACTGTAGCCTGCCATGGTATATTTCGACTGTAGGCCTGCATGGTATATTCGACTGTAGGCTGGATGGTATATGCGACTGCAGGCTGCAATGTAATTTTTCGACTGTAGGCTGCATTGTATAGTCGACTGTAGGCTGCATGGTATATTAGACTGAATTCCCCGCTCTCGTTATATCTGTTTGAGTTGTCACTAAAAATAATAATAATAATAAATAATAATACTAATAATAATCATAATAATATTAATAAACGGATATTTATATAGCGCTTTGCCTCAAATGAGACCAAGGTGTAGGTCCAATAATAATAATAATAATAATTAATCATAAATATATAATACATCTATTATAGCGCTTCAACCTTCAAATGAGGCCCCAATGCTGTGGCAAGATGTTCAGTTTGCTCCCAAGCCTTTTCTCTTTCTCTCTCCCCGATGTCTCAATGGGCGCCCAATTCGGCAAATCGGCAACATTGCAAACCTGTTTCATGATCAGACCCTCTTGCTCGGTAAGGGAGGCTGGGGTTACCTTTTAATCATAGAATGACAGTACGCGAAGACGAAGAAGCAAGAACACGTTGGTCGCGGAAGCCAAGTTATAGCATTACCTATTATTGGTAATGCTCTTTTTATGATACTTACTCACTGCTTTTACTACACTAGGAAGTAAATTATAGTTTTCTTAGTTTTAATACCACTTTATTACTTATGGACAATGCGCTTGCCGAAATGAGGTTTAGGGGGGGGGGGGGGGTGGGGCGGCTGGGGGTTGGGGGGGGGGGACCCTTGCGGCAAGGGGTACAATAACTCTAAGACCAACCCAATTGTTTTGATGGTTAACATGCATAAATGGATTCAGGACACTCTGGAGCACATTTTAAGACCTTATTAATTATGTCTGGTTTAGACCGGGGGGGGGGGGGGGGGGCTGTTATTGATAGGAGAGTGGCAAAAAATGCGCGCGTGTGGGGGGGGAGGTGGGATCTGATTTTTGTCAGAGCTTGGTGAATGAATTGTAACTCTTCTAAGCTAGCACAATGCGTTTTTATGGTGTGTGTGTTTCCCCCTTGCGTACCAAGTATTTTTTTCAAGGGCTCAGTCAGTAGCCATACTTTTCAAGTGTGTATGCTTCGCTTTAATCAAAATAACAATAACATTTTGTTTTAAATGTTTTTTAAAGGTGGTCCCTGACGGATGAGTTTTTGCAAGAAACACGTCCAGATCACCAGGAAAACACCCTTTACAGAGATTGTAACTCTCACTTTGCTCTGGTTTCTTAGAAATCAAACTGTCAAATGGGCGATTCCTCCTTGGCGGAGGTGCTGGAAGTCAAAACAAAAAAAAAAAAAAAAAAAAAAAAATTCTTTCACCCAAAGAGAAGGCGTGTGCAGTCTCTTTTCTAATGGCCGCCAAATCGTTTGCACGAAATTTCTGCAATACAAGCCTTTTTATTGGGGGGTTTTGTGTGTGTGTTTTATACAGTTTATCTAAAGGTTGTTTCGCTCACAACAAAGGAAATAGCGCCAATTGTTCTTTTTTACTGCACTACAAAAAAAAAGAAAACGCTTCAACCACAATGAGTGACCTCCACCCACCCCGTCCAAAATGGCTACTCTCTCCAGCATCTCCGCCTAGGAGGAATCGCCGTTTTGACGGTTTAATTTCTAGGAAATCAGAGCGGAGTGAGTGTTCCGACCCTTGAAAAGGCTCTCTTTCTGGTGATCTCGACATGTTTCTTGCAAAACCTCATCTCTCAGGATCCAGCTTTCAGCTCTAAAAAAAACCACCAGACCAGCACGTGGCATGCAGCAGGGTGCTTGGTGGGGCTGTTTCTAACCGCCTTTGAAGGAGAGTGGGGAAACGTACTCGGCACATGTATTGGCCCGTGGACCTAGAAGAGGTTGTTTGTTTTCTTTGATCTGCAAACGCTATGGATTCTTAAAAGGGTGGACCCTGACGGATGAGGTTTTTTTGCAAGAAACACGGATTGAGAGAGTTGAGAGAGAGAGAGAAGAAGAAAAGAGTGTGCAAGATGGAGAAATAAATAAATAAAGATGATGGAGAAGGAAAAAAAAGATTCGCCACTTTCGGAAGAGAGTGCTGATTTTGTTTTGATAAGAAAGGAAGAACAAAAAAGTGGAAAAAAAAATCTATCCCAGCACGCACGCGCATGTATGCACACACACACACACACACAAACGCGCGCGCGCGCGCATGTGCAGAGGTACAAATACCACCTAACACGCACGCACGCACGCACGCACACGCGCACGCACGCACACACGCACACACACAACACACACACACACACAACACACACACACGCACACACACACACACAGTAGACTCCCAAGTGCCCATAGGCTACCACAGGTGATATGGGCATTCCTATGGGCATCTATATGTATGTATGCATCTGTGGTTCATGGAATATG
>CM065691.1:60539471-60547808 GCA_017654935.2 Phymorhynchus buccinoides
TAACCCTATCCCTATCCCTATCCCTAACCCTATCCCTATCACTAACCCTATTCTTAACCCTATCCCTATCCCTATCCCTAACCCTATCCCTAACCCTATCCCCTAACCCTATCCCTATCCCTAACCCTATCCCTACACCTACCCTAACCCTATCCCTAACCCTATCCCTATCCCTAACCCTATCCCTAACCCTATCCCTAACCCTATCCCTAACGTGCTGATGTGTTGAATCGTGGACATATCGAAAGTTTCTTTCTCTCCAAAACAGCAAGAAGACTGAAGTTTAGCAAACAGACGAGTGCAAATGGTAAATGTCTGGTGAGAACGATTTCACCTATGCGCGCTTATTAGCACGAAAACCACACATTCACGTGCGCTCTTGTTGGCATGAACACGCGCTCTTATTAGCATGCAAAAAGCATGCGCTCTTTTAGGCGCGCGCTTATTAGCGGTGCGCTCTTTTCGACTGCCCCGCTTACGAATAGTATTTTCAAAGAGAAAGTAATTAATTTAGCTCACCCCCCGAAGTTACCTGTCACTCTGTTGACTGTGTGTAGAACACTGAAAATGAACACAATCCCACGATTTACGTTTCTTCTTCTTCTTCTTCTTCTTCGATCGCTCAGACCGTTTCCTGTCAATTAGGAGCGCAGATGCGTCATGCTGCCGTTATGCGCCTAACTAAGAAATAGTTAGGCCCAGCATGTTCGACTTCGGCCGGAGGAGGACATCTTTTTTTGAAAACGTTTCGTGAAAAAAAAAAGGCAAGAGAGTAACGGACCGCGTCGGTAAGGCAGAAAGATAGTAGATGACAGTAAGCAAAGGGAAAAGGCAGAGTGAAAGAGAGTGATAGATAAGAGGAAGTTGCAAGCACAGAACTTCCAGAAGGTGGGGGAACTATTTATACAAAAGACCCCCCCCCCCCCCCCCTCCCCCCGTATCCCCACACGGGGGGTGTGTATCTGTTTTAATACGTGCACTTCCGGCCAGAAGGACGTAAAAACTTAACATTTCGTTCTCTTATCTGGTTTGTTTTTTCTTAATGAACCTATTCAGAAAGAACTCAGACGACAATACATTCCTTTTCCACATTTTATTTCAGCTGTTCATACATTATTATTTTTTGGTTTGATGGTATGTATTTTGGGGGGCTGAAAATGGCTGGCGGCGAAAGGATTAAGACTGTTCGTTTCGCGGACGTGTCATTTCCCATCGCTTATTGGCCACCAGTGACGCCTTCCAAAAAGCTCTGGAAGTGGGACACTCTGGAGTACACACTGGGCATTGATGTCAGGCATCCACTGGCTCCCCAAGAGGTCAGACCAACGATCTTGTTACCGCAACGCATGGGGCCCCCACTGTCCCCCTGCACACAATCATTGTTATCGTGATTTCTTTCTTCTTCTTTTTTCTTTTTTGGAACACTAACACATTTTACTGAATCAATCATAACAGAACACAATGATCATGGAACACTAACACACTTTACTGAATCAATCATAACAGAACACAATGGTCATGGAACACTAACACACTTTACTGAATCAATCATAACAGAACACAATGATCATAGAACACTAACACACTTTACTGAATCAATCATAACAGAACACAGTGATGGTAGAACACTAACACACTTTACTGAATCAATCATAAAAGAACACAGTGATCATAGAACACTAACACATTTTACTGAATCAATCATAACAGAACACAATGATCATAGAACACTAACACACTTTACTGAATCAATCATAACAGAACACACTGATCATAGAACACGATCACACTTTACTGAATCAATCATAGCAGAACACAGTGATGGTAGAACACTAACACACTACAACACCTTACTTACTGAATCAATCAATAGCAGAACACAGTGGATCATAAAACCTAACACCAACACACTTTACTGAATTCAATCATAACAGAACACTAACACTTTACTGAATCAACATGAATCAATCATAACAGAACACAATGATCGTAGAACACTAACACATTTTACTGAACCACCAACGTAAACAATATTGTATTAATTATCACTTGTCAATATGACTATCATTGCTTAGAGACAGGGGAGAGAAAAAAGAAGAAAAAACCCAGTTACTCCTTACATTGCAAGATCCAGTGCCCGCGTTGGCATCATTGACACAGATGTGGCCGTCGTTGACGTTCCAGCCCCAATCCCGTTCCACCAGCCCCAGCTTTTGCCTACAAGCCGTATTGGAGAGGGGGCCGTGATGTCCACTTTTTTTTGCAGAATGTCCCGGCAGACCTTGATCTGGCACGCATTTAACCCTTTCCAAACGCCAGGGGTTGTGTGGGTCCAGCCATTGTTTCAGGCCTCAAAACTTTATCCATTCAACTTACCATGGGTAAGAGAACCATATTCTGTCTGCCAATGTTGGTTGATTTCTCTGTGTGACGTGGCATAAAAACAGAGAGCTCCATCCTTACCTCCCCACATTAAGACCACTAACGATGGCTTGAGTCAGTCGAAACAACCAGACTATCTATAGATAGTCCATTGACGTATTATTGGACTTATCACAAAAACTAATAACTTGTATCAAACAATGACTGCAGAAATATATATTAAGGGGGTTATTGCTTTTTATATTTTATGCAGTCTTTTTTTATGCAAGTTATTAGTTTTCGCGTAATAAGTTCAATAATATGTCAAGGGACTATCTAAAAGATAGTCCGTTTTGACTCCAAGCCCATCGACAAGGGTCATAGAGAATACCGGACCCTCATGTGATGCCTTTCAGTGATATGGTGTTCAATCATTGTGGTGCCTAAGAGGCGACAGTGGCGTTGAAAAATCCCCTCATTTCTTACTTCTTTTTTACTTTATTTGCGGATGTGTTTCCGTAGGGAAGTTTTCGTAGATGTGCTTCCCGTGGGGATACCTGAGCCATCACTTGTATGCGACATTGAACAAAGGGTGAATACTCTACTTTCTAATTAACTCCCCTCCACAAAGTTGATTACGACACCAACCACCTAGCAATGAGTGGATCAGAGCCAAAGGTAATCAATTGTATATTTTGGAAGACCCACTTCGAGAGGGTATTTGGTCAGAGGGTTTTTATCACAAAATGAGTCCCAGTTGGCACAGCTGTGACAGTTTTAGTAGACTATCAGTCATACTAGAATTTTAATTTACTAAGGTTTGGGTCTTTGTCCAGGAGGTTTTTAAATGTGTTCGTATCTGCTGCAAGTTTTGTTTGAGCAGGAAGTGAGTTCCAATAGTTAGTCACTCTGTTACAAGAAACAGTTACTGAAACAAAACACTAAACTTTGGGCATAAATTGGTTAATAGGCGTGTGACGACATTTCCGTTGCTCAAACACGCTAAAAAAAATACTTCTAAAAGCCATTTCAACGCTTACCCATTCCTCAGCCAGATTTACCATTAAAATTACCTGGGTAGAGAAAAAGCTTCGTTCTGCAATATTGGGATCCTCTTGACATGCATAGATATATTGGGCCTATATTTACCTCTTCCACAATGAAGAACATAAGGGTCACGGGATACCAGACCCTCGTGTGATGCCCTTCAGGGAAATGGGAAATTATTATGGTGCCAGAGGCGACAGTGGCGACTGAGAGGGTTTTAAACATTAATTCATTAAAATTAATGAGAAAGAAGATACTTATTCCGCTAATCTTCCCATCGGTATGACGCAGGTTTGCCAATCAAATTATCACCAGCACTGGACAAATGTGTAGGCGGCGACTTTGCTACTACTGGTTAAATTCCGAGGCGGTTCCAGCAGCCCAATACAAGCTATGCGTGGGTAGCTCCGAGCCTTGATTGTAGCTGGATGCTGAAACACATACACATACGAGTATAGACGTTTATGGAACCTCTCTCTCTCTTTCTCTCTGTGTATGTGTTAATATCACGCTTGCCATGTTTGTATTCTATGTTCGTATATGTACCAAGGACAGATTGGAGACTAGCGTGCCTACAATCTTATCCTTGAAAAGTAAAGTTAAGTTTTCAAGTTTTCAAGTTTTCCTCTCTCTCTCTCTCTCTCTCTCTCTCTCTCTCTCTCTCTCTCTCTCTCTCTCTCTCTCTCTCTCTCTCTCTCTCTCTCTCTTCTATCTCTCTCTTGTTTTGTATTACCTCCCCTTCATTAGGGTCCATGGCCTAGATGAAATAAAATTATTTTCATTTCATTTCATTTCGCTCTCTCTTATCTCTCTCGCTCTCTCTCTCTCTCTCTCTCTCTCCTCTCTCTCTCTCTCTTATACGTGCTTCCACATATCTCTGTGCGTATGTGCATGCATGCTGTTTCTTCCTTTCCAGCCAACTCATCAGGTTGAAGATATTTGCTGAATATTAAACAAGAAAAGAAAAGACGAAGGCCCACGCCAGCGCACCCGATACACAGTAAAAAAAAAAAGGGAACAGATAATAGATGGATAAATAGAAGTAATACAACCAATTATAATTTATGAATTTATATAAAATAAAATTAGGTGGGGGGGTATGTAGGGTGGGAGGGGGGGGGCCGCGTTCCTAGTCTGATACCGCCCAGCATTATTGGAGCTGCGGACAGCGCAATGCTTTTCAGCCCAGCAAGCTGGGGACCTAGTCAAGCCCCACCCCAGCCTATCGACTGTGTCAGGCGCGGTGTGCGTGTTATGAGTACACGCATACTATGCACGCAAGAGTATTTAACAATTATGCATGTGCGTATGCAAGTTTGCTAATTATTCTTTCTTGAATAATTAATTGCAGTCATAATAAAGGCATTATCTAATAGGACACCCCCCCCCCCCCCCCCCCCCCCCCCCCGCCCCCCCCCCTATGTAGTGCAGTACATCGCGGCATTTGTCACAGTCGTGTGATTCATTGCTTTTTCCGTCTTATAGGCGAGGGGGGGGTAGGGTTAGGGTTAGGTTATGGTTATTTTCCAGAAAGATAATTAGTTGAAGGTCATAAATACAGCTTTATGTTTGGTAAGAAAGACAAAAACGGAAAATGAATTAACGAGAAATGCAGGGGGGTTGGCACATCTCATACCTTTACCGCAATGTTTATAAATCTAATTTCAACCATCTTTACATAATAACACCTGCTTGCTACTTTATGTTAAAATATGTATGTGTAATATCATGCCTTGCCATGTTGGATTCTATGTTCGGATATGTATCATGACAGAGTGGAAGATAGGCGTTGCCTACAGCTGTATCCTTAAAAAAATAAAGTTCAGGTTTTCAAGTGTTCAAGGTTTCTCTCTCTCGTTCTCTAGTTTTCGCAGAGTTGATTTGTGGCGAACGGGAAACGTCAACTTACTAAAATGGAGGGTAATCAAAAATAGAAAGCAAAACCAGAATCCATCTTTCTCATTGTTCCTTTCTTTTTAGCATGGTTATGGCTTGTACCCACGTGTCGGCATATCCGGCCCACAAGGAAGCGTGCATGTTATGGGAGACCGCCATCTTAGTCAGTATTTGTTTGGAAAAATGCCAGATCGATGCCTTTACACACAAATCTGACTAAGATGGCGACCACTTCCATTGGACAGGGTCTGAGATGCGCACGAGGTGGGGGTGGGAGCCATTTAACAGAGTGCCTATCTCATATTAAAGCGTTCGCTTAACGTTTATTACTTGACAACCTTGACGTCTATGCTATTTGACAAAACATGTGGGCTTTAAAGGGGCATCCCTGACGGAGAGTTTTTTGTAAGAAACACGTCGAGATCACAGGAAAACACCCTTTACAGAGATTGCAACACTCACTTTGATGCTGGTTTCCTAGACATCAAACCGTCAAATCGGCGTCCTCCTTGGCGGCGGTGCCTGGAAGTCAAATTCTTTCACCCAAAGAGGAAGCCGTGTGTCGTCTCTTTTCTAAATGGCCGCCAAATCATTTGCACAAAATTTTCGCAAAACAACCTTTTATTTTTATTTTTTTTTTTTTATTTTATAAAGTTTAACTAAAGAGTTTCGCTCACAACAAGGAAATAGCTCCTTTATTTTTTACTGAACTAAAAAAAATAAAAGCTCAACACGCAAATAAAGGACATCACACCCACCCCATCCAAAAATGGCTACTCTCTCCCGCATATCCGCCAAGGAGGAATCGCCGTTTTGACGGTTTAATTGTAGGAAAACCAGATCAAAGTGACTGTTCGATCTTGAAAGGCTGTCTTCTGGTGATCTCGACGTTTTTTGCAAAATCTCCACCTTTAATACATTTGGTATTGCTGTACACAGAAAGCCAAAATGAAATGGGCGCTTGTGTGCGTGCGTGCGGCGCACGCAGCGCGCACCCGGCGCGGTGTGTTGTGTGTGTGTGGTGGTGTGAAGCTTGCCTACAAGACCTATTAAACGTCAACTCCAAACTATGAATTGTGTGTGCTTCTCCAATGCTTTACTGGTGATCACAGTTTTCATGGTGTGATACGGATCAATTTATTGTTTTGTTTCCCCTTGGTCTCTCCCAAATTTACAAATTGCAAATTATGATTATAGTTATTATTATTATTATGATTATGATTATTATTAAATCTATTTTGTTCACACTTAAACTTTTCTTTGTATTCACAGTTGTTAGATATTACTTGTTTTAAATGCAGTATCCGTATGTTCAATCAATTGTTGCAATTATGACGTAATTAAGGAGCACGGTATAAGCTTCGAGCTTGGTGTTGCTCTTAATTGTATTTCTGTTTGGTCGTTTCCAAATGAATACAGATTTGTTTAAACCAACTCAAGGGTCACTAACAATAACCACATCGATGACGTGTCGCGAGTCTCTTTGCAGAGTCAGATATCACGAGTCGGAGAATGGTCTCCACACCACCACATTATAACTGCGACTGAAACCCAAATCACGGTATTCCTTGCATTAAATCGAAAACTGCATGCATGTGTTGTTCATGATAATTACTATGATTGTGTTCGTTGTTGTGTTTTTCTCTAGGCAATATTAACATAAAGGTAACATTGTATGTTATAGGGAAGACGGGGTAAAAGGCGAGGGCGGGTAAGAGGCCCAACCCCAATTATCTCATGAAATTAAAGAAATTTCAGTCAAATTGCACATGAGCGAATGATAGACATTAACGCTCGTCTCATGGGCAAAATGAGACTGAAATTGGCTCATGTCATGAGATAATGGGGTGGGCTCTTACCCGCCCATGCGCTTTTTACCCCGTCTTCCCCTCTTGGTTGTTTTGCCGATTTTCTTTGTAACTTTAGAAGGTGTTATCGGGTGCATGGGTTCATACCGCAAAAGCAAAATGAAATCAAAACCTGACAAATTTGCAAGAGACAACAGAGTGAAAGATCGCAATGATCATTTTTGTTTTGTTCATTGTGGACATGGATAAACAGGTAGAAATTACAAAAACTATTAAAAAGTTTAGCACAAGTGCTGTACAACGTAGCAAATAAGGTGTGTTGAATCCAAACGGGTTCCCTATTTCGTTGTCGCCGTTTTTTTTTTTTGAAAAAACGAATTCAGACAAATAAGCAAATTCAGTCTTGTCAGACAAAAAGAAATGGTTCAGACACCAAATCCATAGGAAAGTGTTTGTCGACACCCAACACGAAGCCTGGGGATGTTGTTTTTCTGAAAGTATCCTAGTCTAGGACACATAACAGTAAAAGTCAAAGTTTCAAACATGCTATTAAGGACGTCAGACTTCTTTACCGTTTCACCGCAGCCATACTTCAGCCAAATGTTCCATTAAATTAACCTGGTAGAGAACAAATCCATATGCAGGATTGGGGGATTCTGTCTGTGACAGTATATATATAGATATAATAAGGTTTCCTTACTTCCCAAAACGATGACAATTGGTCTTTGAATAATAAGACCCCACTTGATGCCTTTAGAGACCTAGGTGTAAATCACTGTGTGCTAAAATGTGACTTAGGCTGGTGAAAGGGTCACAATAACACTGCTGCCTATTTCCCAAAATCCTTTATTTGGATGTTAATGGGTTATAAAAAAAAAGATATGTAACGTTTCTTTTTTTTTATCCTTCTGTACGCTTAACCTTTCCCGCCCAGCCATATTTCAGCAAATATTTCCATTACATCACCTGGGTAGAGAACAAAATCATCTGCAGTATTGGCGATTCTTCCAACAATATAAAATAAGATCTATCCTTACTTCCAAAACTAGACAATAGGGTCTTTGTAAAGACCCCAATTAATGCCTTTTAGTGACATAGGTGTAAAATCACTGAGGTGCTAAAATGCTACTTTGGCGGTGAATGGGTTTAAAAAAAATAGAAAAACTTATGTCAGCTACCCGTAGTATTAGATGTTTTTTTCTTAGGGATTATGTCAGGAAACGGT
>CM065691.1:60548308-60580295 GCA_017654935.2 Phymorhynchus buccinoides
TCCTCAGCTGTGCCTAAAAGTTCAAACAAAATGCAGGACAGTGAAGAGGCCGCGAGCTAATGTCCTAACTACCTGACCTGACCTGGCCTGGGTTTGGTTGGAACAGCTCGCGTTGACAAGTCGGTAATGATATCCAGATAAATAACTATGACATCAAGTTTCTAATAATAACTATTGTATTCTTACACCTTTTATCATTGCGCGGTCTCAGTTGTCGTCACAAGGCGCCGAGAAGAGTTTATCGTTTTCTTGTACATTATGTATCTGGGCGGTTCCAGCATAACGTAAAGGTAGTTCCCCGGGTTTGACCGTCAGTAGGCCTGTGTTCGTTCTTGACTTTCTCCCCTTTCTCTTCGGCTTAGGCCTACCGCGTTTTTGGCGAGATCAACACCAGACCTTGGAAAATATTATAAATCGGCAATCAAAATAAGATGGCAAATAGTTTGTGTGGAAAGACCAAAGCGACGTGTGTGCAAGGATGATCATGTCAACATCACAACAAAACTAAAAACCGTACATCACAGGAAGATACTACGGATCGTGTGGACACGAAAGGCAGCAACACAGCTTCGTCGGCTGAAAGATATCAGGCCTACCTTTGATTCTAACCAAACTAAGCATGCAGATAAAGAGGTTAACGACGGCCGACTTTGTCAGTTTGTGAATGGTATAGTCGATCAATGACTGAAGTTGTCAAGGAAGGACAGAAGTCCAGGCTATGTGGGCGCTCTCCTCGTCCTCTCTCCGTCGTCACGCTCCTTTCACTCCTCCTCCGCTCTCTCTCGTCCCCCCTTCCTCCCACCCCCCTCATCTCTCTCCTTTCTCTCTCTCTCTCTCTCTCTCTCTCTCTCTCTCTCTCTCTCTCTCAGTCTCTCTCATTCTCTCTCTCTCTCTCTTCTCTCTCGTCGTCTCTCTCGCTCTCTCTTCCTCAGTCTTCTGCCGAAACCCTCCGCTCTCTCACCTCAGTCTTTCGTCTCCTCCCTCCCGTCTCCTCTTCGCACCACCTCGTTCCCTCTCCTTCTCCTCTCCTCACTCAGTCTCTCCTCTTCCATCCGCTCTCCTCTCGTCCCGTCCTCCCTCCCCACCTCCCTCCTCATAAAGCTCTCTCCTCGCTCCCTCTCTAGCTCCTCTCGCTCCCTCTCTCCTCTCTCGTCTCTTCCACTCTCGCTTCTCGCTCCGCTCCTCTCTCTCTCCTCATCGCTCTCCTCCTCACCCTCTCTACTCTCTCCTCTGCTCTCCTCATCTCCCTCTCCCCCTGCCTCTCTCATCATCTCTCCTCCCCCATCCATCTCCCCTCCCCACTCTTCACTCTGGCTCATCGCTCCTCTCTCCCGCGCTCGTCCTCCACCATCTCCACGCTCGTCTCTCAACTCTCACTCCTCCCGCCCTCGTCTCACGCTCATCTCTCCTCCCCCATCTCACATCACTTCTCCTCCTCGCATCTCTCCTCATCTATCCTCACTCCTCGCCTCTCCGGGGGGGGGGCCGTCTCCTCTATCTACCTCTCTCTCTCCCTCCATCCCTCTCCTCTCTCAAGGTCTCTCGCCATCGTCCTTCGCCTCCACCTCCCCGCTCGACTCTCAATCGCTCTCTCCTCACTCACTCATTCCACTCACTCTCAAAAATCGCTCCTCTCTCTCTCCTCCTCATCTCTTCCATCCTCTCTCTCGCTCTCTCTCCCTCTCCCCCTCTCATCTCTTCTCCTCTCTTCTCCCCCCCCCCTCTTCGTCCCTCTTCTCTCCCTCTCGCTCCTCTCTCCCCTCATCCACCTCTCGCTCTTCTCTCTTACGCAGGAATCTCTCTTCTCTCTCTTCTCTCTCTGGTGTTTGGTGTGGTGTGATTCTGTAAATATAGGCATAATGTGTGTTCTTGCACAAATGAGGCGATAGACCTACATACACTTTATGATCAAGGCTACTTTATATTTTGAAGGGTACAAACAAAAACTAGTGTGCTAGGAATAGGCCTACATCAAGGCTAACTTTATTATGAAGGGGGAAATGAAAGATAGTACTGTTGACATTGAATTGGATTCCAAATCAAATCAAATCAAACAAAATCAATCAAATTCACTTTATTATCCTCCCAAGGAGAACTTTTGTTTCTGTGCCAGAATACAAAGACATCGACATTCAGCATGTCTGAAATATGAGTCAAAGTTCACATAATACACGAACAAAGATACACATTATATGTGATCATACACAGTCTAAGGATAGCATGCATAGTTTTCTTTTAACACGATGAACCCACATTTAAACCTAAAGGGAGCATGAGGTTAGGAGGTGGATGGATCTGGGTATGAAGGATTCTGTGCCTGGAGTTGACTTTAAAGTTTTTGTGGCGACCGTCCAGAAGGTAATAGTTCGTATGTTTGTTCAAAACATGGGAGGTGTCATTATAATAATCATGTTTTTTCACCGCCCTCTTTGGGCCTTTTCGGCCATGTGGGGCATGGAGGTGTCATTTACAATCTTCCCTGGCTTTATGCTTGGTTCTTCTTTCCGTACATCTCATTCCCAAACCCTCTCTCTCTTTTTCCACACTTTACTACACGCATTCACCACATCAATCCAACACACGCTTGTTCTTCAAACACAGACGTCCAAACCAACACATAACGGAAACAGTAAGCCAGACTCAATGCAGCTACTATCGTACGTTATGCAAAATGTTTGAGTTACACAATGTTTCTCAGTCTGTGCAAAATACCAATCTTGATTTGACATTTTTTATGTGTGTTTCTTGTCGAAAGTCAGTTTGTCGTCCAGAATGGTACTAAGTATTTGTAGTCTGAAACCTCTTGTCCACTGTTTCCCATCCATTTCTACGCATTGGCACAGGGTGGATCTTCCTAAAGTCTATTAACATTTTCTTTTGTTTGAGCCATTGAGACAAAACAATGCATGATTGCACATTAACCACAATCTGACAATAGTGATTGATTATAGTTTGCAGCTAATTAAAAATTTCAGCAGAATTATTCCTAGCAGAACAGGTGTACTGTTACTCACAATGGGGGGAAGAATGATACTTAAGTAAAAATGGTGACCCATTCAATCAATCACTCAGTTTCTATGTACTGATTCAACATGTTCCCTAATATTAAAATAAAATAATAATAATGATCATTTTATATGCGCTTAATCTTAACAAGCCCTAAGCGCTTACAATATTTGTGGGATACCAAAGATATTCTAAAAATGGTCCGAATGGATTACCTTAAAGCTCGACGAACTGGCTGATAGAGTTATCGTTAGGCGGACGTGTACACGAATTGTGGAAAAAGCTATCCAAAAACGCGGACTGAACTTGAACGAGAATTCAACTGCCTATCGATGTGTAAAATGTGTCACAACGTTCAAAAGGACATAACAGTGTTTATGTCCTACTACTCATATAGGGCAAGAGACCGATGTTTATCTTCCCCTGTACATCTCTTTGGTGATACTATAAATAATTTCTATTTTAAATTCGGATTTGGTTCTTGAGAATCTTGTGGATGACAGGTCCAAGATCACTGGAGCCGAGAATGCTGCTGCGTGATCTGGAGTTTTCACGCTCTGGTTAGAAGGTTTCCGACCCCTGCCCTCCCCCTCACCGTCCCTCTCTCGTCCTCTCTTCGTCTCTCTCCTCTCTCCTCTCTCTCCTCTCTCTCTCTCTCTCTCTCTCTCTTTCTCTCTCCTTCTCTCTCCCCCCCCCCCCCCCCAACCACAAAAAAGAAACCCCCCCCACAAAACACCACAAAACAACAAACACAACAACACCCACACCCCCCACACCCCCCCCCACACAACAATAAACCACCAAAAAAAAAAAAAAAAAAAAAAAAAAAAAAAAAAAAAAAAAAAAAAAAAAAAAAAAAAAAAAAAAAAAAAAAAAAAAAAAAAAAAAAAAAAAAAAAAAAAAAAAAAAAAAAAAAAAAGAAAAAAAAAAAACAAAAAAAAAAAAAAAAAAAAAAAAAAAAAAAAAAAAAAAAAAAAAAAAAAAAACCCCCCAACCCCACATGCTCTCTCTCTCTCTCTAGTCCATTGAATCCACTACATTGAAGTGGTTAATTGGTCTATGGAGAGCTACAGTATAGGTGACGTATCTTTCTCTTACTCTATGTGTGTGTGGTGTGTGTGTGTGTGCGTGGTGGGTGCGTTGCGTGTGCGGGTGTGTGCGTTTGCGTGTTGATGTGTGTGTGTGTGTGTGTGTGTGTGTATGTGTGTGTGATGTTTGTGTGTGTGTGTATGTATGTGTATGTATATATTTATATGTAGTATATTAATATATATTATATATATATGTGTGTGTTTGTGTGTGTGTTGCGTGTGGTATGTGTTGTGTGTTGCGCCGCGTGTGCACGTGTGCGTGCGTAAGTGTGTATATATTATATATGTGTGTGTGTGTGGTGTGCATGTGTGGTGTGTTGTTGTGTGTTCTTTAATTTAAACGTCCTTTTCACTTAAAGTGATATTGACATGAACAGTGGTGTTGGGTCTGTGTGTGTTGCGTTTATGTTATCTGTGTGCGCGTACGTACGTGCGTTTGTGTTTGAATGGATAGCTTATGTTATGATAACGGCGTGGTGTGTGCTTTGATTTGATTCTATCAAAGATATCAGGCCGTATAAATGTTGTAGTTGTTGTTGCGCCGTGTTGTTGTGTGTGTTTGTTGGGCCGTGTACGTCTGGTCGTGTGGATTGTATAGGGTTGTTTGCGTGCGCTTGCGCGTGTGCGCGCGGGTGAGTGTGTGGTGTGTGTGTGCGCGCGCGCGCGTATCGTGACGTGCGGTGATAGTGGGCTGTTGATTGTGGTGTTGGTTGTGTGTGTGTGTGTGCGTGCGTGAGTGCGTGCTTATGTGTGTGTGTATGTGCGTGCGTGATGCGTACATGTGTGTGCGTTTGTGAGTGTTTGTGTGTGTGTAGTGTGTTTGTGTGTGTGTGTGTGTGTGTGTGTGTCTATGTGCGTGCCGTGGCTGTGCGTGTGTGTGTGCGTGTGTGTGTGTGTGTGTGTGATCTGTGTGATCGGGACAGGGTCCAAGAGGCCACAAATCCAAATAAGCCGTGAAATGGGCGGCATCATGAATGATGAGTACTTGCACAGCATGTGTTTCTTTTTTAAATATGATGTAGAGCCAAAACACTGTGTGCATCACATGTAGGCCTAGTATTCTTTGTCAGTTCGAGTTTTTTGAAGTAGGCCTACTCGAAATCGTGACTCTGGTACTGACCATCGTTATGAACTGTACACTATTTTCTTTTGTCATCTTTGGCATTTTAGTTTACATACGTAGCAGTCTGCATACATTTTGGAACAACATCTCTGAGTATACCTGTGGTCGGTTCAGCATAGGATTGCAAGGAGGTCGTACCAAATGTTGCAGCGTGTGCCGCGAGCTCTGCGATTTTGACTGCAACTTGTGGTATACCACCAGTTGTAGCAACTAATTTCTGGTGAGCGTGTGCCGAACCCACCAGATCACGTGTCAAAATCACAGCGGTGGTTTTCACGTGTTTTCCGTCTTATAGCTGGTAAGAATTTTTTTGTTTTGACCAGGTTTGACTCCCCTACAAATGTCCCCCAATTGAAAACGAATAAAGAGTCAACCTCAAATTGAAGTTGGGGACAATTGTATGTGGGTCACGGCTACCCAGAAAAAACCCAAAGGGACTTAACCGTGGTGAGTCAGTGTGTCTGTTAGTTATCTTTAGCTAAGTCAACTGGAGAGAAAGAGAGAAATATATATTGGAAAAGAGAGGGGGGAGAGGATAGAGAGAGAGTGCGCAATGTAGAAGAGTCAGACAGATAAATACATTTAAGACGCACTGACAGAGACAACATAACTATTTACCTAGCAAATCACCAAAGATGACCAAACATAACCGTCAATCTAGTACATCACTATCATGATCATGCATAACCATAATAAAGCTAGCAACGCTATAGAGATATCATCATACATACATACATATGACCTAGGATTTAAAGGAAAGCTACGACGAAAACATACATACAGACACAGACACACACAGAGACAGGTACACAGACAGAGAAACACACACACACACACACACACACACCACACACACCACACCACACACCACACACACACACACACACACACACCTACACACACATACACGCACACATACACACAGGCACGCGCGCGCAGCATAATAAAACGTATATTGGTACATATTGTGTCATTGGTGCTTGCATCCTCCTCATCCTCATCCACCAAATCATAATCATTATAATTCCTTTCTCGTCATAACCATCATAATCATCATCATCATCATCATCATCATCATCATTATAATCATCATCATTATCATCATCATCATCATCATCATCGTCGTCGTCGTCGTCGTCGTCCAATGCGTTTTGTTTGGGCGTGAAAATGGAATGTCTGTGCGAGGTGAGAGGTGTTGGCGACGGTGATTACAGGACCATAATGACATGTGACTTCAAACATTGGCCTGCCCGTTGCCGGACTGATGTCAAAGGATCAGCTTTACAGACTGTGACTGATCAACAAGTGATCAACACGTGTCGTTGAACAACAACAACACAAACACAACAAACAAACGTGTATTTCTCCATGTGTTTCAAAAACGTTTTTCGTTCGTGGAAAAACAAAACAAAACGATGTGTTCAAACCCCACAGTGTGCCAAATCCCCTCAACACAAAGTGACGTTTCAGCAATAAGTACAGTGCAGCAAAACCAGTATGGACGTCATAAAGTGCGCATCAACCTATGTCTCCCTGGTGTCTGTCTCGCGCGTCCCCTTTGTCTTGCTGGCCAATCCTGAGACTCGGGTGCCTCTTTGTGGCTTGGCTGAATGCCTACGGTGTACCCATCTAGCCGGACACTAAAGGAACAGACTGGTTACATTGGAAAACGGAAGTCTACACTGCGAAATTTGTGAAGTAACGGTTTTTTCCTGAGTGGTAGGTCCTGTCATGAATATTTTCACGACAGTGTTTCAACTATAGTGACTTTAATTTAAAGGACCACGTCATTTTCTTCCCCCTGTGTGCTCCTTAGACATCTTGGCGACAACTTCGAACAGATACTAGTGTTTAGTTAATAAGGAATTAGGCAAACAAACTAGTCTGTGTATTGACATATGGACTCGTATGGTGTTTGTAGTTGCATGCTTTAGTGTTATAATTATGTTTTCGTTACTATACAATGTGAACTTTTGTGACATACTGCACGCGCACGCACACACACACTCACACGAATGCGCACACGCACACGCACACGCACACACACAGTGACACGAAACCCATTCAGACACGCACGCATGCACACACGCGCACACGCGCGCACACACACCACACACACACCCGGCTGTCAAACTTAGTCATATGTATTTTAGTATGCTTTTTAATGGCAAAGCTTAGAATGTAGATTTTTTAAAAATGTAATTAATCAAGGAATATTGGATATTTTTTACACTTGTAGACACATGACTACTATTGCCGAGACTCAATTGCTGATATTTGACATTATGTAGCTGATGTCCATACCCTTTAAATAATGTTCATTTTTACCGTGTGTGTTTTTTGTGTGCGCAGTTTTCATTGAATGTTGATTATTAAATAAGATTGCTATGCTATTTTAAATTATTTTAATAGGGTTTTGATTACTTATTTTTAGTAATATATTTTGTTAATGGGGCTGAAAAGATGGTTAGGTATATTAGTGCAATATAATGTAATTTGTCTTTATCCGAAGAGCGGGGACCGCTCCTATTAGGGACAGTAGGGAGTAATATGACGGGGCTGAAAAGACAGATGAATAGAGCCAGAGGATAAGAAACAAAAGACAAGAGCCAGTACATCAGTACTGTGCTATTCTTGATCAGCAAACGGCCCCCAGATTCCTTAGCTTATTAGGAGAGGCCCTAGGGGCAAGCACAATGCATATGCATGAAGGTGCCCGGCTTCGCAGAACAACTTTAGGGGCCAGACGAGTAGCACAAAGAGAGCAGGAGAGTGGTAGGAGTCAAGCGGATAAGCCGCAGAAGACAAGCTGAGTAGTAGTAGAAAAGTTATGGGTTAGCCAAAGAATAAAAGATAGGCTAGGGTTAGGGTAGAATTAGTTAGGAAGAAAATAATAATGGGTTAGGGTTAGTAATAAAGTACAGTTTGTTTTAAGAGTGAGATAGAGTATTATTAATTAGAGTTTACAAATTAGTTAAGTGGTTATGGTGTTACAGTGCTAGATTTATAGAATAAGAAGTGTGAAGTGTGGAATTGAGGTGGTGTAGAAAAAGGAAAGACTAAGTTAAGCGGTTAATGAAATGAATAATATGTAAGTAGTTAAATAATTAGTTATTAAGTTAAGGATAATACAATTTAGGCAAGTGTGTTGTGTGTTCATTGGAAGATCTTCCTCATTACAAGGTATGTTTCATATTATCCTTATGTGTTGTTCCTTGTAACACAAAATATTATCATTGTAATAAATCTGTTGTTCCGTATCCATGGAAACCCTTGTTTGCAGTGTTTATATATCCTCATTTTCTCGAGCTTGTCAGTCCGTGTCTTACCTTTATTCCTTGTCTTTCCTTCTCTTGCATGCATTGTTCTCAAACTGTTTTGTGAAGTCTAGTCTCTCATATACACGCACGCACTCTCTCTCTCTCTGTCTTTCCCTCCCTCTGTCTCTCTCTTACTCAAGTTTATAATCTAATTAAAGCGATGTTTACAAACACAAGCCAAGCAGTGCTCTACCTAGCTACATTTTCCCCCAATGTCGTGTGGGCCACCACTATTATAAAACAGGCCCTGTGATACATACACACACAACCGCATAAGTATAACTAGTACACTTTTTACAAGGGTGTACACATACCCCTCCAGAGTGAGATGTTTCCCACAAAAATTAACACAAATTTGGAAACATCGACACCCAAAATATTAAACAATCAAAAAAGCAACAACAAAAAACTCTCCAAATTCATTTCTGGTACAATTCCAGAGCCTCAAAGTACCTGGACAAAAACTAAAACGAATCCAAGCACAAAGGCATCATCATCAAGAAAAGCAACATCAAAACAACATCTGTCCCATGCATGAAAACAATGCTGCAAAAATATACCTAAATACAACAAATGTATCAAAGCAAAAAGATGGCTGCAACTTCAGCCATTGGTTAACAAAAACGGAACCATGGACCTATCATTTAGGCTCGACCTAACATTGCCCTAAGTACAGCTAATACCTGTTTAGCCGCCCCAGCCTTCTGTTCCCCCCGCCTACCCTCTATTAGGTTTTCTAGGGCATCTGTGTGTTCTACGACCAGACTCAGTGACCCTACCTGGCTCCCATTGAAGTCAGTATAACGGTTGACTGGCTTCCTTGACCTACCAGACCGCCGCGGAAGATCTTCCTCTGTACCAGATTCTGCTGGAGATGAATTTCCATCCGTCTCTTCAGAATCCCCCGCCTGGGAAGTTTCTTCCTCCAGTTCATCCTGATCATTCAATGGAGCATCTGGGAGTCTGTCACCAGCTTCAACCTCGGTGTGCTCATCAGAGTCAGCCAAATCCTCCGACTCAAACTGAGGTAAAACGATTTCCTGCAGGTCAGAACCCACCATCTCATTACTGGCTGACGCTATTGGAACAAACGGTTCAGCCTCCGGTCTTAGTGCTGGCCCTGGCTGAGGTTCATAAAATAAGGATGCAAGTCAGACTCTTCTTCCTGCTTGCCAATGATTGGCTCTCTGTGTTTCTCTTCGATGGTTCGTTTGACAACTGGTTGTTCAAACCCCCCAATAGCTCCTACAGGAAGAAGAAGATTGCTGTGTAAAGTCCTATTTGGGCCTTTACTACCTTCTGGTCTGAGAGTGTACACTGGGAGTTCATGATGACGGGAGATCACCACATAGATGTCCCGCTCCCAGCGATCATCCACCTTGGATGTAACCCTCGGTCCTAGCTTCCTTACAAGACAGCGGTCACCTGGTTCCAAGGCATTGGCATGGGCCCGCAGATCATAACGAGCCTTATTCCGTGCTGCTCCTTTCTGCATATTAGCAGAAGCAAGGTCATATGCGCGTTTGAGGTTCAACTTCATGTTCTTGACATAATCCGTCATGGAAGTCATCTTTCTTTCAAAAGAGATCCCAAAAGCTAAGTCAATGGGAAGTTTGGGCTGCCGCCCAGAGAAAAGATAGAAAGGACTGTAGCCTGTGCTCTGGTGCACGCAACAATTATATGCGTGGACACATGCCTTCTTCGTTTCTTCTTCCAAACTGCGGAGCATTCCTATGAGGGTCCTGTTCCACCTCTCTACCGGGTTCCTTGCAGGATGGTAATGTGTTGTACGGCATTTTTCTATGCCTAACATCCTACAAAGTTCCTTGACTATACGTGACTCAAAATCACGTCCTTGATCACTCAGGATGCGCTCTGGAAATCCGTACATCATAAATATATTATCCCAGAGGGCTTTGGCAACTGTCCTTGCTGTTTGATCTCTTGTGCAGATGGCTTGAGCGAATTTGGTAAAGTGGTCCATCACCACTAAGATATTTTGCTTCTGGCCCTTGACTTCAATGGTGAGGAAGTCAATAGAAAGCAATTCCATAGGACTACTGGTCTCGATAGTCCCTAAAGGCGCTTTCTGGGCTGCTGGACTTCTCCTTAAGCACCGCTCACATCGTTTTATCCGTTGCTCAATGTGGGTGGTCATGAAGGGCCATTAGAACCTGGATCTAGCGTGACGGATGGCATCCTCAAAATGCGTGTGGAAGAGATCATCATGCACCACTCTCATAGCTGCTTCCTGGTGTGACTGTGGAACAAGGATCTGCATCTTGTTGGGGCCACTTTCATTCTTTACTTCCCGATACATGACTCCATGTCTCAGTATCAAATGCTTCCTTTCCCGTTGATAGGCTTTCAGCACAGCACTTGTAGTGGGGATAGGCTGTCCTGACTGTAGATACTTCTTTACCAAGGCTAAATCTAGGTCAGACTGCTGTATCTTCACCCAGTCTGGTGGAGTCATATTGAGAGATGGAACAACTGGCTCCAGCACCGAGTCAGGGATGGCAGAAGGATCCTTGCACAGGACCTCAACAGCGGGTATATGAAATTCATCTGAGTCCATGAGGGCTACGTCATCCTTCTTGCTAACAGCCATCCTGTGACACTGGACTTCTTTTCTTACCCCTTTTGCCTGCATGATGGCAGCCACTGCCTCTTGCTTAACTTCTGCCTTTGGGACCTCATCCCAAGCTCTCGCTTTTTCTATAAGGAACCCAGTTTTGTCTATCATGTCCAGGTAATCAGGGTCATCCTCTAGTGGTGGCTGCGGTCGTCTGGACAGTCCATCTGCATCGGTTTGAGAGCTCCCTTTCTTATATACAAGATCAAAATCATACAAGGCCAATGAGGCTAATCACCGATGGCTTGTGGGGTCCAACTTAGCACTCTTCAGCACATAGCATAAGGGATTATTATCCGTATAAACAGTGACTTTTGAACCCAACAGATAGTCGTGGAATTTCTCTGACATCGCCCATTTCAGTGCTAAGAATTCCCTCTTATGGGCAGGATAGTTGGTTTCTGATTTATTCAGACCACGGCTGGCGTAAGCTATCATCTTGGACCCTGAGTCATGTTTCTGGTAGAGGACTGCACCAAGACCTGTCCCACTAGCGTCACAGTGAAGCTGGTAGTGCCTCTGAGGATCAGGAAACCCGAGAACAGGAGCTGACGTCAATGCCTTGATGACAGACTCAAACGCTGACTGATGTTTGTCACTCCACAGATGGGAGACATCCGAAGACAACGTTAACAGCGGTTTCTTACCTGTCTTCCTGGCAGTCTTTGTAGGCAAGTAGCCAGCCGTCAACTCGTTAAGAGGCTTCACTATACTGGAGAAACCCTTTACCCATCTTCTGTAAAACCCACAGAAACCCAAGAATGACTTAACCTCCCTCACAGGCCAGGTAGTAAGAGCCTCTATCTTTTCTGGATCTGGCCTAACCCCATTCCCTGAAATGAGAAAGCCTAGATGTTTCACCTCCCTAACGCCCAAAACACATTTTTCCGGATTTAATTTAAGCCTATACTTCCTAAGCTTTTCCAACACTTTAAGAGTGCGTTCTCCCATTTCTTCTAATAAGGTAGAGAAAGCAAATTATCTGAATTATTGGGAATGCCTCTGTGACATGTATAACATTAGACCTATCATTACCTCCCAAAATTAAGAAAAATAGGGTCATCAAATAACAGGCCATGGTTTGATACTTTTGTGGTGCATAAATGCGACATTGGCGGTGAAAGTTGAACAAAGAAATGTTACAACAAACTGAGTCATTTCTACACGACTTCCCACAAACATTTCGAGTCATCTAGCAGTTGGGCTAAGGAAGGGTCGTTAATTAAAGACAAAATTATGCACCCACTTTACTTACATAATATTAATCAGGTTCCCAGGTTTACAACCAATAGACGATTTTCGGGAGAGAGAAAAAACCACCTAGGGGAGAGCACTTTCGTGAAAATTAGAGTTGTTTTCCTCCATTACTCGGTCAAATACCATAGCAACAATGGCAACAATGGCGTCGAAGCTTGAAACCGCAGGATGCGAGTCAGCGACTTGCAAACATTTTTTTAATAGAAAAAAAATGAGGGGTGACCAGCATCCACAAACTGATAAAACTTGCAAAATGTGACGTAAAAATATAAATGACATATTATTTTTAGAATGACGCACAGTGTTCTAAGTGCTGTATGTCTGCTCAAACACACGAGTCGATAGGCTACGAGAGCTGACGGTAGAGTGACTTCCCCTGTTTGACCGATTGAATTAGGCAAGATCACTCCCACACACCATGAAATTACTCCCCTTAATTATTTCCGAGCAATTCCTTTTTTCTTATCTTTTTTTCTTGTTTTCCTTTTGTTTTTTTCTCCCGAGCAATTCCTATTGAGTCACTTCTACAAACTAAATCCACCTAGACGTCTTCCCAAAGAAACTTGGGGTCGTCTAGCAGCTGGGCCAATCTGCGGATGAAAGGCTGGAAGAATCGCTCCAGGAGTGTTCTGGTCTCCGGCATCATGGCTTCGTGAGACTTGTGGTTCACCGTTTGGTAGTGTTTGGCCACGATCTGCTTCATCTGTTCGTCGCTGACAGGGTCTGGACATATACACGTAATACTTCCAGGTACAGGGGATTTTCTTCCTCTCACTTTGCACTAGGCGTTACTGTCTGAACGCGGAGTCTTTCAGATGAGACGATAAACCGAGGTCCCCGTGTGCCCATGCACTTAGCACACGCTAAACCCAGTGGTAACGAAACAGTTGTCATTTGGTCAAAATTTACACCCCCACCCACCCCCCCCCCTTTCCTTCCTCATCAGTCACACAAAAATTCGCATGCCCAATTTGTTTTTAATAACAAATTGGGTGGCGCGCTTCTGGCTGCGACGCGCTCTCCAGGTGGGAGCAACCCGAATTTCACAGACGCCTCTGTGACTATAAAGTACCTAATACCTAATATAAAATACCTATAATAGACACCGCATAGACATGCACGTTTAGGTGTGAAGGCGTGTAGGTGTACATAATATGTACATGGCCGCTCACGTGTTGAAGTGTGTAATAGACGATTTTCAGAAAAGAAAAGAAAAAATAGGGGAGAGCACTTCGTGAAAATTAGAGTTGTTTACCTCCATTACTCGGTCAAATACCATAGCAACAATGCAACAATGGCGTCGAAGCTTGAAACCGCATGATGCGAGTCAGCGACTTGCAAACATTTTTTTATAGAAAAATTAGGGGTGGCCAGTGGCCACAAACTGATAAAACTTGCAAAATGTGACGTAAAAAATATAAATGACATCATTTTTTTTTTTAGAATGACGCACGGTGTTCTAAGTGCTGTATGTCTGCTCAAATACACGAGTCGGTAGGCTAGGAGAGCTGATGGTAGAGCGACTTCCCCTGTTTGACCGATTGAATTAGGCAAGATCAACTCCCACACACCATGAAATTACTCCCCTTAATTATGTCCGAACAATTCCTATCATAGTCACGCAAGAATGCAAAAGCACATTCACAGACACATGCACGCGCTCACACGTGCTCACGCATACACATAATGATATGCAGAAAACTTATATAGCGCACAGGCTAGCTGCGCGCGCACGCACACATCGCACGTACGTACGCAAGCACACACGCACGCGCACACACACACATTTACACGCGCTCACACATACACAGTATACACATTACACACGTACACAAACACACACACAGACACACACACACACACACACACCACACACACATAAGCACATGCCACGCGCGCACACACACACACACTTTCTGTCTCCCAACTGTACCATGCCACACATCCACACACACACACACACATCATGGTGGACACACAGGTTGGTTTTGAAAACTGACACTGTACACATATGCACACACGCGTGCACACACACGCACACACGTACATACACACCACACACACACACATACACACACACACACACACAAACCACACACACACACACACACACACACACACACACACACACACACACAAACACACACACACACACACACACACACACACACACACACACACACACACACACACATACACACACACACACACATACACACACACACACACATACACACACACACACACATACACACACACACACACACACACACACACACACACACACACACACAAACACACACACACACACACACACACACACACACACACACACACACACACACACACACACACACACACACACACACACACACACACACTCGCGCATGCATATTACCCACTTACCCACATCGTTATGATCAATACAAACACAACACAACACAATAAATGTTATTACCTAAATCCAGAAATGCATACACCCTCTTCATAATTTCGCCGACATTGTGTTTGAAGTCCTCCGACCGCAGAAACAGCATCTGGTCACGTGGTACAATCCTTAGCCAATCCTCGAGCAGCACGGCGTATAAACTGTCCTGGATTTTTAACTGCAAGAAAACAATAGTGCGATACAACACAATACAATTCAATGCATATAAACTGTCCTGAATGTATAACTGCAAGAAATAATAATACAATGTAATACACATACAATACATTAAAGTACTAATGTGATGACACTGAATGCAAAACACTATTAATGCAATATTATACAATATAATTCGATATGATAGATATACATTGTCCAGGATTTTAACAGAGCAAAAAAAAGGAAAACACAATACAATACAATACACTCAGATACAATAATGCAATAGGCTTAAAATACAATATAATGTAATACAATGCAATATAATACAATACAATGCAATACAATAATATTACAATAGGCCTACAATACAATATTATCAGTTATTAGGATTTTGGAGTTAGATATTGCTTTTATCCTATCTCGAGTGGCTTGCTGTTTATCACACGAGAGGTCGGAGCAATATCCCACTCCAAAATCATAATAACGGATATTATACCGATATGTATCAACAGAAAAGCAAGAAAAAGAAACAGGCTCAGATCTGCAGCGAAATGAAAACACATCCATTTTCACAACAATGGTCGTAACACACACACTGTAACACGCATTCTTGCGCAAAGAATATAGTTCAACAAAATAGAAAATTTTAACACAAATGTACTTCATAAGATGTGGTAACAAAACGTTACAAAACATAAACACAAACAGAAGCAACGAACTGAAACACTAACGACAATAATTGCTGTTATGTTAACCTGTAAACACCAACAATAGAGAGCAAGTCAATTTCAGCACACCGTGAAAAAGAGGGGAGTCAGCTTTGACAAGAACGATCCCGGGCCCCCAAAACACGCTTCTTTTTTCTTTTCTCCTCACCCTTTCCATCACCACCCACCCCCATCTACCTAAAATAAAAATGGGTAGGCGCTGCACTTGCGGCGACACGCTCTCCGGGGAGAGCAGCCCGAATTTCAAAGAGATAAGTCTCTGTGACTAAAATATACCAAAAACCAAATACCAAATGTTATACCGATACGGTCCAATAATAAGGGAATATGGGAATACAAGTTCATACCCCAATTTAACCCTTTCGCCGCCAGACATTGTTTCAGCCAAAAAATACCATTAAGCTTAACTGGGTAGAGAAAATAAAATGTAAGGTCCTGATTTGATGCCTTTCAGTAACATGGGTGTTACCATTGTGGTTCTTAAATGCAACATTGGCGGCGAAAGGGTTAAATAAGAAATCCAATAGCAACTCACCCCATGCACCGATTCCCACAAGGTCCTGTTGTACACACAGTGCCTCAGGGAGTGTCTCTGGAAGCAGGACTGGTACAGCTGTAGCCCCTCCACCACGAACCGGTGAAAGCCCTCGGGGTTTTTGGACCTCTGGTCGACTGGCGTTTCATGTCTGTAGTCTTTCAACATGAGTCGGTGGTAGTCGAAGAAGAAACGGGAATATAATACTGAAGAAAAAAAAAAAAAAATCAACAACATGAAACTGGCACTGGGTGAAATGCTGCAGCCTTGTGGATTCGGTTGGCCGATTTGGAATTAGAGTACTGAGGAGTCTGCGCGTTGGCTGGGTCAGTTGCGTAAACGCCCCCCCCCCACCCCCCCCCCCCCCCCCCACCCCCCCCCCCCCCCCCCCCCAACCCCCTCCCCATTGAAATCGTAGAGATTGTAAAAAAATGACGTCATGCTTTTTAAAAAAAAAATGACGTTTTATTTCTTCCAGCTACCATTTTTCAAACGAAAGAGACCAACTTTCATGGAGTTAGAAGGTAAGATCTGAATCTACTCATTTTACGTTAGGGTTTCCTTCCTCATATGTGGTGTGGGGTGAACTTTTTAGGCTATGGTTTACAACGACAAAGTGCTGATCATATGAATACAAAGGCAAAGTGTGATAATCAATGTGAGTGTGAGTGTGTGTTTGTGAAAACATGAACATGTGGCTTGTCCATGAATAGCACAACCGGGCCTTTAACTCCACCGTATTTTTTGACCGGATCGCTTCAATTTTGGCTACACAATGACTTGCGCACGAAATGGGGCAAGCCTGCAGGCAATTGAAGAGAATTGGGAGAGGCGTCACTTGTTCACAAGCAGCGCGCAACGGAATATTGGGCGCTGGCGCAAATTTGAGGGATACGGGAGATTCTGTCACCGGATGTGGGCATCAGGGGGGGGGGTGCGAATTGGGTAGTAAAACATGACTTTGAGCACAAATTCGCGATAAGATCCGACATCGACTTCTTCACGAAACATGCGGCATATTACATCACTTTGGGACAGAATATCTGGACTACTTACCTTTCATAACAAACTAGTACGATTAACAGAATTGAGATCCATGGCATACAGTGGATCTTTTGGATAACAATCTTACTCGTTTGTCACAAAACTGTGATAACATGACCCTCCATATGCTAAGAAATGTTATGCAGATAAAACTCTTGCAACACGTCCATCGTGAAAGCTGTACACGCCCATGAGCGAAAGCAAGTGTCAAACTCAAATAATCCTCCAGAGCTATGAATTGACACGTTCCCCTTGTGCGAAAGATAAGTACACCTTGCTTTCAGTCTCTAGGTCGAGAGGAAGTAAATGTAGGAGTTGGACGATACGCTAGGCAGTATCGAGGATTAATCCGCTCAGTGGTCTTACTATTGCTGAGAACAATCAAGCTGCTCTCCTGACTCTGAGTCGTTCGGGGCTGCCATTCTTCCTCTGTGTCTGGCCTTCCGTGTCTCTCTCTGGTCTCTACGGTCTCTTTGCCTCTATCTCTGCTGTCTCTGTGTCTCTCTCTCTCTGTTTCACTCTGTCTCTCTCTCTCTCCTCCTCGACATCTCAGTCAGCCCGTGGTCGCTCTCTCACATGGATTTTCGCTCGCCCATCCATATGCTCACATGTATCATCCTGCCGTCTCTTCACTGCATCCCGACGTCTCAAACAGCCAGTGGTCGTACGGTTGCTCTCCTCTTCGAGGCCTCACTCATACGCTCAGAAATGCAATTCGCAAATTGCCTCTAGCCTCAAATCGACGTCTTCTCCCTCCTCGTTCTACTCAGTACCACTCCCTTCATCTTCTCACGCGCTCAATACATCTTCTGACATCAATCTCTCTGACGTAGCTCGATCTGCCTAGCTCTCTCATCGACAGTCCTTCTCGTCGCTCCCTCTCTCTCCACTCCTTAAGTCACATCTACTGTCGTCCTATCATACTTCCCCACTCAGCTCTTTCATACAGTGTTTCTCTCATCCTCATCCGTCCTTCTCCTTCAGCCGATAGATGTCTCGCCTATGTCTCATCACCACACGACCATCATCACCCACAGTACAACAGCTCGCTAAGCAACTACTATTCTCTTCCTCATAACCTCACGCGCACAAGTGAGGTTAACGCGTGTCGTCCCGCCTGTATGGGCTGGGGGTGGGGATCAGGGGATAGGTCTCACCCTGGGTGGGGTCCTCCTGGGGTGGGAAGTGGGGATCTCGACTCATGACACATAGAATCGTGGTTACCTCCTAAACATATCTGTATTATTTTATTTTTAAATCGGGACTCCTACTCGTTTAGCACGTGCCTCCGGCATGCCTCCATTATTGTTCCCACCATCTTTATATTTACAAATGCCACTCCTGGCATCAAAGGCTCCAAGAGGGCATAAACCCTACAAACTCTCATATAGTGTATAGTCTTCTCCTTCTATGTCGTGCGCTCTCTGCGTTCTCTCTCAAAATGGTTTCTCGTCAGATACATGTGATGGCCATAACTCTTGGCATGAGCAACGATACGTCATGGTTGTCGGGTTCTTCAGCTCTCTTCCCACTCTAAATCTGTTCCGCTAGCGAACTGGTGATCCACTCACTGACGTCTGCGTACGATACATGAAATGACTCATCTCCTTCTCCTCCCCGATTCAGTGCTCGAAAGGGTAATCCTTTAAGGTAGGGGAACACGGGGCAATTTTTTCTTCAGCGGGAAAGAAACATCATCTCTAACTATTTCATGATCTAATCACGAACCTGTCAGTCAAATTTGACAATCTCTCGAACGCATAATGCACTTGCGCATCTGCCTCTGTACTCTTTCAATGTGACTACTGTCTGTATCATCTCTCTACGTCATTAATCCTGGGCTTCTCTCTCGCCGATGGGAACTTCAGCTCAGTCTTCCCCTATTACTAGTCCGCACTCTAACTGTCTGAATCGTACGTTCACCTTCTCAATTCACGGTTCCTCCTTACACTACAACTCCCTGATCGAAAATCACTTCACTTATCACCAGACCCTCCTCTCTCTCTCATCTTTCTTATCAAGCAGCTTCTCAATCTGTGGCATGACCGTGGTCGACATACGTCCAGCGGCGCTAGAACGCTATCTGTCGTTGGGTTTTAAAGTTTACTCCAAATAGAAGGACATTAAGTGGTCCAAACTGAATCATTCTGAGAAATCATACATTTGAAAACTTCAGACATTCTCTTTCTAATGATACAATGACCATTCTTGTATGTTGTTTTCCGTTCCAGAGGCGGCCATTTTGATAATCACAGTCTAAGATATAGAACCCCCCACCCCCCCCCCGCCCCCCCCCCGAGCTGAAGAAAGTGAATTGGTCAGTCGTTTTTAACCTCTTTCACCCGCCAAAGTCGCATTTTAGCACCACAGTTGTTTAACACATGATCACTAGAAGCATCAAATTGGGGTCTATTTAATCCAAGGAACCCTACTGTCTTGTTTTGAAGCAGAATAACTTTAATATTGTTTACACTTTCTGTATACAAATGCGCGAATGTCTGATAGCCAAAAAGCGCGAACCGCCTACGGGGTTATCATAAAGAAAGAAAGACAACATCAAGACGTTTCGCGTTGGGAACGTTATTGGTAAACCGTCAACGCATTATTGTACATTCCACGCAAGTACGCACAGTGCGTGCGTGTGTGCTTGTGTGTGGTCAAAGTCAAAATGAATCCTTTATCGTTTTTGTGTGTGGGTGTGGTTTGGGGGGGGGGGGGGTTTGTGTGTGTGTTGTGCGTGATGCCGGCGCTTGCGTGCGCGCGTGCGTGCGTGCGAGCGTGCGTGTGTGCGAGCGTTGCGTGCGTCGTGTGGTGTTGTGTGTGTGTGTGTTTGTGTTCGTCCTTTTGCGTTCTCTCTCTGTCTCTTTTCTCGGAATAGCGCTAAATTATATTCTTCATGATTCGTGAACATTTCCCTGAGGTTCAATATACATCTCTCCCGCCTAACACATGTGAAAATTATTAAGGAATCGTGTGTAAAGGGCCCATCTGTTGGGTGAAGACGTCCCCTACCATTTCAACAGGTATTTAGATGGAGAGAAAGAGAGTCAGTATTTGCTCCCCAGGGAGGTTTCCAGGTACTATGAAGGTCCAACAGCCGCCACAACTGCCCACCGTATGGTTGAGAAGACAATCGTTGACATGTCGTGATTCCCCTTAGTTTATTTTAGGTTTATTTTTTCCTGTTCTTTTTGTTTCCTTGTAGTTCGCCTTATGGCTCCGAGTAGAACACTAAAACTAGCACGACAATCCGAGTCGGACAGCATCTTTGCTCAATGAGGTACCTTTGCTATCTTGTATTTTCAACGGGGAAAATTCGTTCATAACGAAACATTACGGGAGCGTTGGGTATTTTTGTACCTTTCAACGGGGTGACCTATTAAGATGACCTTGACGTCAGGGTTCAGTGAGCGTTTTAGCTGGCATTGATGAAGCGGGCTCCTGACAACCCTTCATTGCCGACAGTTGAGGCCATTCGAAACCTACGTTTGACTGCGGTGATGGAATATTCCCCTGGTGAACCACACAATCGCCTTGACAAAGCTGGACACCGGCTACTCAGAATCTTTTCTTACAAATATTTCCCCCCATCTCTGGAATTCCATCCAACAATCCGTCAATAATTATGATGACGGAGAAACACAGATATTTGATTTGATTTGAATTGATTTACTTTAAAGTCTGTTCCCGACAATGGTGATATTTACCTGAAAACGGAAAAAAGTGTGGTAGTGTGTGAGTGTTTGTGTGTGTGTGTGTGTGTGCGTGCTTGTGCGGGCGCGCGCGCGTAGTGGTGTGCGTGTGTGTGTATGTGAATATGATGCGTGTGTATGAGTAATATAACTAATGCAATAGGTATTAATTTATGTGAATGTGGAGAGAAAAAAAAAAAAAAAATCCCTACAAAATCATACCAAAAAAATAAATAAATTAGGGAAAAGAAAACAAAATTAAACTCATGAACTATAGTATCTTGCAATTCCAAGCTGGATATGACTGTATCCACTTTTTCATTTCATGACTGTAAACGACATTCTTTTAAAGTTCCATTGGCAACTTGTATCCGAATAGTTATGTATACCAATGATAATACTGGACATTCTAAAAGAATGTGTTGAACTGTATGGGGAAAACCACATCGCATTCTACATCTTAGAAATTTTGTCCTCCTCCAGTGTAATCGACTTTTGTAGATAAGGCTAGATAAATATGCTTGACATAATAATATCTTAGATTTTTGAAGAAGCTTTTTCATTATATTACTATTTTCTACATTGAATTTATTTCATGTTTTTCTATTTTATTGACTCTGAAGATTTTTCGACTACACCTTCTTTCACTAATTTATCACTAGTCATTTCCAACGATAACTACAGTGGAATTGGAATCCCAGCAAAATTCTACGTTAAGTCCGTTAAATATAAAGACTGTATTATATTTAACATCAAAAATTAATCTCTTCTGGTGTTTGCATTCCAGTTGTGTAAACTTAAAGAACAATTCGAGTCACACAAAGTAAAATAACTATAAATTGGCAATATCCATATCAGCTCTCCTGATAAGTGCCATTAGAATTGCTACATGTCAGCAGTATATACAGAAAAGTCTTTTCTTAAACAACATGATTTTCTGACTTTTTAAATCAGGATCGCACATCCAACCTGTTTCCTGTTATACGATTCTAAAACCGAGCCATCGGTGAAATGTTAAGATTAATGTGGATATGTTATTTTCGAGTGTTTCTTTTGCTTCTCTGATGCAAATTGATGTTTATCGTCCTGTTTTCAAATAGTATAATCCTATCAAATTTGCAGAATTTTGCTCCCGTGAGGACAATAGGCATGGTTGGTGTACTTGAAATCAATGAAATATCGATCTCACATTTCCTAAGTAAGTCATCTGTATACTTTTGAATGGGCGAGGGTAAGAATATTCGGCGCATTTTTAGGCAAATCCTTTATTTGAATCACGAAATATTTCATTTGACTGATTAGATACTGAAAGACTTCTAGTCACTTATTTGCATTGTCTGTTTACTGATCCGTTAAGTGAACAACAATTGGCTTCTCTATATGTATTAAACGTGTGTGTATGTACTTGGTACCCAGTGCTCTTTTGTATGCTTTACTGTCTATACTTGTACCGTTTTAAGTAATGTCTGAGAAACGAAAACTAAAAAACTAATTTTTTCAATAAAGTTATCCGTTATTTTGCTTTGTTTTCGAGTGCTCGATATGGCAGTGCACAGTTTGATTTTAGGAGTGAAATTGACACTAAGAATTTAATTATGGAATGTTTGAAGAGGCTTGTATCTTCAATACAGTTTCTGTCAAACATTTTGGAATTTTTACCATTGTTTAAATAACTCAATTGTGGTCCTTTTCTCCAGAAAGTTCTAGAGTCCATGTTTCTACTCATCATATATTTAATCTAGTTTCTCTATTTCATGGAATATATTTTTTGCACATATGTTATACGTTCTCTTTTTTTCTTTTTTTATATTTGTAATTCATCCGATTGTCAATATCGTCTGTCATCTGCCCTAATGTATATTTTTAGATGGTACTTTCATGAAGATCATCAATAAAAATTGTAAAATAACTGGCAATAAAGAACCTTGAGGGATTCAATATCAACTATCTTGAAATGAAGAATAACATTTATCAACTCTAGTACACATGATCCTTCCGGCTAAGAAACATTTAAGAAACTGAACTACTTACCCCCCACTTACCCAATATTTTTCAACTTATGATATCGAGCATGGCCTACATTATCATACGCTTTTCTAATGGTCGAACAATGAGGCTAGTGTACTGTTTCTACGAGCAATTGCTTTACATGACTTCGAAAGTTTAACAAGGTGATCGGTCGTACTTCTCCTTTTCTAAACCTGCTTGTTTGGAATGATATTATTCTTTTCACTGTCACGGTTTTGACTTGTTCTTCTGAACAGCCAGAGAAAGGCCCAGTCTACCACTCGATTCTCAAGACCCGAGATCTTTCTCCTTCTTTTGAACCTAATCGAGACAACCTACTTGTGTAATCCCGTGCAACCCGTGTTAGCTTCTGGACCGTCTCGCGAGACTCCCACATTCACTGGCACTTCGTGTTTTTTAGACCGTCAAAACGTCACTCCTATTTTTCCCCTTCAGTTAAGCAACCATTCGCTTCATCGCTTCATCCTTTCTCCTTTTCAGCGTTCGTCCAACTACGGGCGCCAGTGCTGAGGTGTTTGAGGGCCACGTCCCTGAAGGATCCCGTTATCAATTGTTATTCTGCACGAGTCCTATCCGTGGGTAGCGAAGCTGTAAGCTTTGTCTGACACGTTTCTCCTCTTCATGCCTCATCGCCAGCTTCACCCCTTTTATTTGGTTCCTCATTGTCCTCACCTTCCCCCTTCATCGTCCCTGGCTTCACTGGAGTCCTGAAAAAGCTGTGGCCGGTCCCGGAATCCCCTTCCACCTTCTCGTCGCTTACCACGAGCCCTTGGCGAGACCAGTAGCTGGCTCACTGTCTTGTGTGGAGGTTTCTTTCTTCTTTCATATCCGCCCTGGAAGTTTGTCCCTATCCTGATCCTGGATCCTGATCCTTGATCCTGATCCGACCGGAACCTGTTGCTGCCTGGTTGACCCGCCCGGTCAACCGCTCTTTTCCCTTCCGTTTCCGGCTGTGTAGACCGCCCGCCTTTCCTGTCTGGACCCGTGTTAATGCCCGATCTGTGGGCCTTCTTCCTGCGCTTCGGGCCAGGCTTCGAACGTTTCCTAGTTGATGAGTCTGTCCTGGGGGCGGCCTCTGCCGTCTCTTCTCATCTTTTGTTTCTGCTGGCTGTAGCCTGCCCAGGAGGAGGAGCCGTTTTTCTCTGGACTTTTGTTTTTCCCCTTTTCTTCTTCCTTCGTACGCTCTGCTGTTTTTGTTGACTTCTTTCCTTTTTCGTCTATCCTTTCGCGTTTTTCCCTTCATTTTGTGGTTTCTGCATACACTCTTTTTTTTATTCGTTAAGTTGCCGCTTTTAGTTTTTATTCTTTGGTCGACCTTTTGAATGCCATGTATATTGTGTAGATAATTTTGTTTAACTTGAGTGTATTTAATTGTGTCAGTGGGTGTTTGTGCTTTCTTATATTATAGTTTGTTTTATATGTAACTTCTGGTGTGCGCGTGTGCCTTCTCCTGCAGTTTGTCTGTCTGGGCTGCGAGACTCTCCCTCGGGGTTCGCGATTGTCCTCTCCCGATCATCCTGATCAGGATCAGCGGGGGATTTCGTGACATCTTGGCTCGTCACGGGATTGATTCTCGGCTCTGTCCCGGCAGGCAGGGTTCGCTGGTATAAGCATGAATTGTTTGGGGTGTGAATGTAAGGGTGGTTTGGTTGGGAAGAGCCGTGTAGTAGGCAAGGCCGTCCGGTTTTCCCTCATTGCTTAGGTCTTTTTGGCCGGTTGGTGGAAATTTAGTTGTGTTCGTTTTGTTTACTTGTTTGTCGGAGCGCGTGGAAATGTAGTTATTTTAAGACCACCTTATAGTTTTTTGTGTGTGTGTTCTAAAGTTTTGAGCGCACTACGCGTATATAACCAAATTGAGATAAATTTGTTTTATGTTTTTTTTCTTTAGTTTGTTTTGGGAATAGGGGTTAAAAAGAGGGATTAGTTTAGGAATAAGTGGGAAGGGACGGGTAACAGAAATAGTTTCTAGTTCCTTTCAACAACAAAAAAGATCTCGACTGGTTAGCTTTGGCTTGTTCAGTCTGAAAATGATTCCCTCCTTGACACACTAGTTTGCAATGCATTGACTAGTGCTGGTGTGTGGTGTTATCCTTCTTTAAGAATTCCAATAATGTGGTTGTGGGTTTTTGTGTTCATGATATATTTACGCGCATATTTAATTACAACTAAACCGGACTATTTCACTTGGAAACTATTATCGTGTCTGTGACTGGTTCTTTTTGCAAACAATTCTTGGTTTTTGATGCATTGTAGTTGATTTGCACTGAATTGGCGTGTGTTCCGTGCATTGGATTTGTGTCTTGCTGAGGTTACCATTTTTTTTTTATTTCCTTCCGCTTGGTTATTTGTTGAGTTGCATGTTAACCTTTGCGCGCAACGCGTTTATGCTTAGTGTAGCTTGTCTATAGACCCCCTTGTGCTGGGATAAACGCGGAACGTTTTGTGCAACACAGCCGTAGTTTTTTATAACGCTTTCAAACCCTGGGGTGTGTTCATACTACAATCGTGTTGTTTAGTTTTACCGCAGAAAAATTACCGCATGAAGTTACTGTGGCGCTGTTTGCCCGTTGATGTAGTTCGTGCGACCGCCTACCCGTGGTGCGCAATAGGGTTTTTGTGCAACGTGGTTGTGCCACGTCGGGTCGTTTTAGGGGTCGCGGAGCGTTCTACGCTGTGTAAATTACGCAATGGTGGGTTATGTGGTAAAGCTTTATGCGGAGTAGTTTAGTTATGTTTGGTTTCGTGTGGTTTAATTCGACGTAGTTTGTGGGATTTCCTGCACGCGTTAGTGTGTGTTACTACTGCGATTCATCGTCTTCGTTGCCATAACCGTTATGTTCAAAAAAGAAAAATGGCAATTCACGAGTATGATGTAGAGTTCCGCAGTGGGCTATTGGGCCGCTGTTGACGATCCTTCTGTTTACCGACTACCTCCCTCAGCTGTTTCTACCGTCCGTCCCGTACTAACCGTGTGTCCTTCACCCCCCTCTTCTTCTTTCCATGGACTTCTGTGGCTACGGCTATGCACCTCCGGTTGTCCCATGCTGCAGTTGACCATTGAGTACCGGTCTAGGGTTGGACCAGTTTCGACTCCCCTTAGCCAGGTCGTGGTAGGGGAATTCTTTCTTAAGTCGGTGCCACGCAGAAGGAGAAGCTGGAGAGCACCGTCCCTCCTCGAAATGAAACCGAGTTTTTCCATGTTCTGGCTGCCATGCTCTCGATGAGCAGCAAAGAAAGGAAGAGAGTGGCTGAGATTGAAAACGGCTTAGAAGAGGAACAAGAAGAGGCAGAAAGACTTGGATGAGGAACAGAAACGAAAGAATAACGAATGCAGGAGGAGGGGAAAAGAAGAACAAACGACGGAAGGGATGAGGAAAAGAAAGAACACTTAGAATAGAGTAAAAAGAAGAACAGAAAGACTTAGGAAGGAGGAAGGAAAGAAGGAACAACGAAAGGAAGGAAGAAGAATAAAAGAAAGCACACCTTCGAAGAGAGGAAAGAAGAGCAGGAAAGACTAGGAGAGGAAGAGTAAAAGACATGAACAACGGAGGAAGGTAGAAAGGAAAAGAAAAGAACAGCTTAGAAGAAGAGGAAAAGGAAGGCTAGGAAAGAGACTTTAATGGAAAGTCGCGAGCTGAACGGGGAGCAGAGAGGGAAAGAACAGCGATGTATAGAGGAATGAATCTGGAGAGGGGACTAAGAAAGAGAGGGAGGCGAGAAGGAAGAGCAACGAAGAAGAGGAAAGAGAAGAAAGAACGGCAGGTGGAAGAAGAGAAAGGGGCGTGAGGCGATTCGCCCAAAGGGAAAGGAATGGAGAAGGAGAGAAAAGATGAACAAGGACGTGCGTCAGGAAGCAGGTCTGAGGGGGTCCGACCCCTGTACTCAGCTTCAGAACTAAAACCCGGCGAAGATAGTGACTTGTTCCTAGAACATTTCGAGAATGGCTAAATCTACCTCTTAACTGTGATGAGAAACTCATCATCCTGTCCTCTTTCCGCTCACCCGCAAAGCTCAAGAAAGGCCTGTTTCAAGATGGAGATGACGTAGAACCTATGATTTTACAGAAGGTTCTCATCACAGTTTTCGCCTTTTTCGCCTGATACCTATCGCCGAATGTTCCGCATAGTAGACGTATCCAGCGAGAACCTTCTATCATTTTGGGACCAGCTTTTCTTCAGTCACTGAAGCACGGGAAAGCTCTCTTAGGCCGAGCTGAAGGATTTAATCCTCATTGAGCACTCCACAACACCAGTGTCCCCTGAGCTTCCGAATACGGATGAGTGAAAGAAGCCGACTACCTTCGTGCGGCCATCGAGATCGCAGAAACTTACTCGTAGGCTAGGAGAACCGTCGCCTCAGGGGATCGCCAGAGATAGTCGGACCCCTTACTCCACTCCTCTCCAGGAAACTAACTCCTCCTTCTCAACCAATCACCGCAAAGAACCAAAGGTGTGTTTCCTCCCTCCGGACCCTAGGGCATATTGGAGGTTCTGTCCCGATTGCGGAGACTCATCTTTCCAAGTATATGCGGTCGCAGGATGGGAAGGCCTCCGGAAGTTGGAAAGCCCTTAGCCTGTTTGCTTCTTCACCGTGCAGGGAGGATGTCCTGTCTCCCCCTCCAGAGTGGCTGGAAAGTATTGACAGCGTCAGAGACACCGGTTCTACGGCCTTTCTGGACGAAGAGCTCGTACCATCTGGGGGCGCCCAAGGAACCGGTGTGTGAAGTATCAGGAGTTTAAGCCCAATTTGTGTGTCAATCGCCCTACCTATTTGTGAGCTGTTCACCCCTACTTCAAGCAAGGTATGGGCAGTGGCCCTTAAGCAACCTGCGTGTTCATTGCTGTTTGGGGACTACTGTGTGCTTCGAGGATGGGACGGAGCAACTCTGCGTCTACTATTCTGTCTGCCCGCGAAGGTCTATGTGGGCGCAGTCACTCGCGCCATAGCCAAAGGTGGACTAACTCCAATCCCATTGTCCGGCCAGGACTGGGAAGTGTTTGTGGAGGAAGTGACACCACAGTGCCCCGCAAACTCAAGTTCCGCATGGTAGCCGGCTTGGAAGGGTGACGGAGGGAGTGACACTGAAACCTATGGCTTCCAGCCCTAGCATAAATCTCATTCAGGGAAGAGAAAAGGATACTCTGGCCGCCACCATCAAACGCCCCTGCACTGGTGCCAATCAAGTTTTGTTGTCCCCCATCGGGTGCAGAAAGTGGATCTGACGCACTCCTTGGTTGGACACATGGCACCTGCCGTACTCGAGAGGGGTACAGCAGGGTTTTACTGGACCACATGACTAAGACAAAGTGCAGTTCCTCGTCGGCGTGCTCCCGGCGGCTACGGGAAGTCGTCTTGGCGGTCCCGATCCAGTAAGTGTGATACCAGCAAGAGCGAGTGTCGTCCCTTGGTCACTCATCAAAGGGGGGGGAATATTTGTTGCAGAGGAAGAAAGCAGAGAGCCGTGGCTTGGAAGGTTGCACAATGCACAAGCCAAACCTTCAGAGGACAACTTGGCGACGTCCAAGGGCTGTTCTGCGACCGATGGATGAGTTTGTTTTACCCCAAGTACGTGCTTTTCCTGGAAAGGGGGGGTGTGTCATGAGCTTGGTGGTTGTTTTGGTTTTTTATGTCACGAGTTGTGAACATTGTTCTTTTTCTGAAACAGGACAGACGAACACGAGAATAAACGCCACGCAAAGAAAGCACCCACACATACCAGTCTACCACCTTCTTAATCGCAAAGGACCCGAGATCGAGCGAGATCATCTTCCTTTCTTTTCACCTAATCTAGAACAAACCATCACACCTAATTGTGAAATCCTGTGCAATTACCCTTGAACCTACGTTCTACCGTCTCGTGTTATTGCTCTGATCCTCTCGCGAAACCTCCTCATTTCAACCGGCGACTTCATCGAGTTGTTATACCGGTTCAAAAGGTCACTCCACATTTTTCACTTCAGTTCTTTTATCAAAACATCGCCATCATTCGCTTCATCCTTTCTCCCGTTTCATCTTTCTGTCACACCTCGGCCCCCTCTCCCCCCCCGCCCCCCGCACATGCGCCCTGCCCAGCGCTCCCCAGAGCGCTCACCTGCTGATGTGTGGTGAGGGCCACGTCCCTGAAGGATCATGTTATCAATTGTTTAGTCCTGCACGAGTCCTAGACGAGGGGATAGCGAAGCTGTAGAGCTTCGGCTGACATCGTTTCTTCTCTTCATCCTCATCGCCATCTTCACCCCTTTTTTATTTGGTTCCTCATTGTCCTCCCTTCCCCGTCATCGTCCCTGGCGTTCACTGGAGTCCTGGAAGAAAGCTGTGGCCGGTCCGGAACCCCTTCCACCTGCTCGCGCTTACCTCGAGCCCTTGGCGAGACCAGAGCTGCGACTGTCTTGTGGGGAGGAGTCTTCTTCTTCATTCCGCCACTTGGAAATTTGGTCCTGATTCTGATCCTGATCCTGATCCTGATCCTGATCCTGATCCTGATCCTGAACCTGAACCTGACCTGACCTGTTGTCCTGCCTGAGCCTGAACCTGACCTGACCTGTTGCTGCCTGGTTGTCCGCCCGGTCTACCGCTCTTTTCTCCGTTTCCGGCTGTGAGAGGCCGCCCGCCTTTCTGTCTGGCCCCGTGTTAGGCCCGATCTGTGGGCCTGTCTGTGCGTTCGGGCCAGGCTTCGACGTTCCTGTTGAGGAGTCTGGGGGCGACCTCTGCCGTCTCTCTTCTTTTGTTTCTGCTGCTGTAGCCTGCCCCAGGAGGGGGAGCAGTTTTTCTACTGACTTTTGTTTTCCCCTTTGTCTTCTTCTTCGGACGCTCTGCTGTTTTTGTTGGACTTCTTTTCTTCGTCTGCCCTTTCGTCGTTTTTCCCTTCAATTTTGTGTTTCTGCTTACAAACTCTCTTTTAGCTATTCAGTTAAGTTGCCGGCTTTAGTATATTCTTTGGACAAACTTTTGAATGCCATGTATATTGTGTAGATAATTTGTTGAACATTGAGTATTGAATTGTGTAAGTGTGTGTGTGTGCTTGCTTATAATAAATAGTCTTGTTTTGTATTGTACTTCTGGTGTGCGCGTGTGCCTTCTCCTGCGAGTTTGTCTGTCTGGGCGTGCGAGACTCTCCTCGGGGTTCGCAGATTTCCCTCTCCCGATCTCTGATCAGGATCGAGCGGGGGATTTCGGGACGTTCACATAATGTAAGAATGCGTTTTTCAACTATTTTTTCTAATATCTTCCAACTTGAAAGTACTGCTATTGTCGATACTGTCAATTGCATACCTAGGTTTACCTTTGTTTTGGAAAGCGTTATTAAACTGTCTCTTCCAGAAAGTGGAGAGTTCCATTTAACCAACATTTTTGGGTAAAAGAGTGGAGTAATTACTTCCAACACAAAGTACGTGCATAGCAACTAGCATATGAGATGCATCTAACCACAGCGTTTTATTAGCAGAGAATGACTCTAAAGTGTTTTCATTTAAATATTCCAATGTACTAGATGAATCTAAGTATGAATGTTTGAGCCGGTGTTGGTCACAATAACTAGATTTTGTTCTTCTTGTTGTTTTCTGTTAGTTCTTTATATCTGATTAAATCTAGATGATGAATTATTTTTTGAAATTAACGAAGAAGAAGAAGAAGAAGAAAAGAAGAAGAAGAAGAAGCGAAGAAGAAGAAGAAGAAGAAGAGGAATCGGCGATGAGTCTTCATGATGGTTGTTATGGATGATGAGTAGGGTGCGTGATGATTGATGATAGAGCAGAACATAGGAAGAAGCAGAAGAGAAGAACAATAACAAGAACAAGAACAACGAGTTAATGTTCTATTACTTCCTCTAATATATCCTTTCTTTACTCTGTGCTTTTTCCTTTTGCTTACAGTCATCTCTGACTTTCTGCATTACTGGTCGCATTCTCCGCCATTTTGCTAGAAACTTTTAGGAATTTCCTCCACCCACCGAAGATGAACATGCGGGCCATACTATTTTCTTACTTGGGCGCACAACGACAGCATGACGCATCTAGTATAAGCGTCCATTATGACAGGAAACACTCTGGCAAAGAAACGTATATCTCGCTGATAGCCTTACTTCTAAAAGTTCCCTTGTAAACATAACACCATTAGGTGTGCTGCAGCGTCCCGGATTGGTTTAGGCCATTGCCCGTTTTCACCACCCCCTTGCCATTCTCTACCATCCATCCTAAAGTTGGGGATTTATTTTCATTATTCAATTTCAATTCACTAATTCATTTTGACCCCTCTTGGGGCGTGGAGGATACCCAAATACAAAACTTGTGGCATAAGCAAACAACACATTCATCAAACAACAGCGAAAGCCTCAGTCTAAGGTCAAACAACCTTACCTCAGCTTATACATTTTGCTATTTTCATTGGATTTTTGGCTTGGACATCACATTGACAAAAAATGAAAAGCTCAAGATCAAGATTCAAGATGATTTATCAGCCAATGCATCATTACAAAGGAATCTTTTTGGTTTGGCACAAGACACAGTCCAAAACAACGAAGGATGCAGATTGATGGACAACCAATATCACAGAAAACAATTGTAACAAAAACAAATTACATCACCATGTATCAGTCCTCTCCTCAGATTATCTCTATCACTCAGACAGCCGCCTACACATACACCAACACACACACACACCCACACGCACCACAACACCACACACACACACATCACTGTGCGTACACTTTATACATTACATGCCCCAGCCTTCCTTTCACACACGCGCACACGCGCGCCACGCACACAGACACACACACACAACTCACACACACCCACACACACACACACACACACACACTCACACGCACACACCCGACACACACCACCCACACACAAACACACACACCACACTCCCAATTCACCCACCCACACACACACCGGCTCGCGCACACACCTCACTCACAATATTTTTATTGTTT
>CM065691.1:60580795-60588295 GCA_017654935.2 Phymorhynchus buccinoides
GGATCTCAAGTGAGATTCAGAGAACTGGTGGTAGAGTTAAAGCCCAAGGTCAGATGATCACAGTTTTTGCTATTTTTTATAAAACGAGGTGAACTTACTTTTTCTTAAGTCCTTTTTTTTTTTTTTTAAACACTTTTATTTTTTGGTCTTTTAAAACTTTTTTGGGTTAAACTTTTTTAACTTTTTTTTTTTTTTTTTTTAACTTACAGCAAAACCTAAACTTTGGGGCTTAAAATAATTAACTTAAGTTTTTTTTAAGTCTTTTTTTAAGAGTTACTTAAGTTCTTTTTTAAGTTCTTTTAAGAAGTTACTTAAGTTCTCTTTTAAGTTCTTACTAATCATCTTCAAGTCATTCTCAAGTATTTATTAAGTTCTTACACAAGACTTACTTAGTACTTAATTAAGTTCTTATTAAAGTTTTTTTTATTGCATAAAATGGATCCGCTCTCAGGTTATTACGCTATTTGGCTTTGTTTTTCTTGTTTGTCTGCTACTTTTCTCCTTTTACCTGCTTCAACTCGTCCTGGGCTCTTCGTTACCTTGATCACTGTTGGACTGGGGCTTGTTTGCTGTTCTGTCTGATTCGTTTGATTCTCTGTCACGTTCATTTTTAATAGCCATAAAATCTATATGATTAAAAGTAATTAATCCCATAACAACTGGTGAAAGAAGCCCGCCAAACCTATAATAAAGATCACAACTAAGAGACTCTAACGACTTTGTTAAAACAGGATCTTGACTTAAATCGTACATTAAATCTTGGCTTGAATCGAGTGGGAAAAACTGACTAACTAACTTAGTGTACAAGCCTATTACAGTTTGACCTAAACTTTTAACCATTTTAGATCCTAATTGTGCTTCGTATCTGGTGTAGTACTTTTCAATGTCAGCAGAAGACATTTGTTGAATCTGTTCTATACTAAATTCTGTTCCTAAGTATTGTTTTGTTTTTCCACACGCAGCCAGAGAATACAACTTTTCTTTTTTATTCATAACACTTGTTGGCACTTCATCAGAAATTACGGCTTCCTGCGCATTTAACAACAGTTCGTCACAATTCATTTTTTAGTTGATTTATTATTTTTATTTTAAAAACAAAAAATGAGTGCTGAAAAAACTGTTGCTAACCTTGTATATCAATCTGCTCTGATTGGTGGACTTTCTGTTGCGTACACGATGGTTGGTAAGAAACTATTGAAAATGAAAGCAGCTGACCTTGGAAAACTTGACCTAGAGGACTCTGGTAAACTAATCGCTATAATCACTGCTTCAATCGCAACAAAAGACTTTCTTGTTAAACAAGGAATAATTCCAGAAAAAATAAATATGTAAAATAAAATGGCTTCACTCACAATGATGATTGGCGGCGCTGTAGTAAACGCACTTGCTTTTTCAGATAGTAATTACATGTTCAGTAAACTAGAAACAAACAAGGAAAGACAAAGACATAATCTAGTTTGTGGGGTTCACCATTCACTAAAAATAAGAATAACTGACGAAAAAGGAAAAGAAGTTCAGTGCGACAGCCTTAATGCTTTGTTAGAAATAAAATAATTTAGTATAAAACAATGTCACGCGGACCAGATCAACCGGTTATGCTTGACCCTGTTAGATGCGCAACTTTAGAATTGAAGGACCTAGCGGACACAGAAGACTTTGATTTAAACGGAGAGATAGGAGCGCTGTATGGTTTTGAGTACACAAACAACGGCTATTATAAACGTGCAGAAGTAAGTGATAAAAAGGTTCCTAAACTAGAGCAACTGCGTAATGTAGTAGCTGACAATGTTGGCCAGTTTGAATATAAAGTTGTTAAGAAAAGGGATAACAAATGGCATTTAATTCCATTCGTTGATTGGGAAATTAAGTTTGAATTTTTAAGCCCGTTTACATTCTTTGATAATGACAAACACTTTCGCAAATCATTTACATGTTAGTCTGATTCCACAAAACAACAGCAGAAGAGAAATAGCAATCAAACCTTATAAAAAAGAGACAGTACATGCTGCACAGAAAAAAGACAGTGACAAAAGATGCAGCCACGCTATTAGAGTTCATTCCTAAAATGGCTTTAGCAGACGAATTTACTATGATATTTGAACTTTCTGTTAGAGCAGACAACCCTGATTCCCTACCTGTTGGTGTTAGCGACAACCTAATGAAAGGGATTCTTATTTCTTGGCAAAACTTGGATGTTGAATCAGTGAGATGTACTATCGTTATTCAAAACCGCGGTGAAGAAATTAAGGCAGTGTCGACCAGCGATAAAGTTATATTGAGTGTTGATCCAAACAATCTCAAAGAATTAACGTTCATTAATGTTACTAATTTAGATCTCATTGGGTTTTATTACACTGAAAGCATTTTGTCTGATGATCTTCTTAAAATGATAGCAAGTGCAAATTAAATGTTAAATGTTAAATGTTTTTTTTTTTAAATATAAAAAGATGTCCGTTACAGTATATCCAAAAATACCAAAAGAAGATACTGACAAAGAAAAGACTGATGGTGGTGATGATCCTGAAATCAGAAAGTTCAGATTGTCTACCATTACAGAAATACAAAGAGAATTGGAAAAAGACCTCACTAACTATAACAGAACCAAACGAAGGTACTCTTGTTTGTTTAATTCAATAACATACTTAAATACTGGATTTGGGAGTCTAGGTACTTTAACAGCAGGAAGCTCTGTAGGGTTGTTAGCGACAGGGGTCGGATCAGTAGTAGCTTTGCCTCTAGGTTGTGTATCGTTGACGCTGGGGTTGTTTTCAATCAGTACGTCTGCTTTCAACAAAAAAATAAAAATAAAACTTCAAAAGCATACAGCCATGGTTCAATTAATAATGGCAAAACTTAGTTCATTTCGATTGATTATCAGTAAAGCTTTGCAAGACTCTCAAATTTCGGATGAGGAGTTCAATAGACTCCAAGCAGACTACAATGACTACAAAATGCAAAAGTTTGAACTTCAGAAAAAATCAAGAGCAAGTTTTTCACAACCGCAAGACATAGAAGCGATAAAAAAAGAATGTGAAAAAAAAATAAACGACACATTAAAATCTGTTCTAGGGAAATAACAATAAGAACTCCAAAGGGTGCTTATTCAATTCAATATGATTACAAGTTTAGAAAGTCTACTGACTATGACAATGACAGTTAGTTCTCCAGTGTCCAATTGAATACGAAAACTCTGGTGATTGAATTAAACGTTTTGTGTTGGTTGAATCGAGTGACTTTTTATTTACCATCATTGTATTAATTTGGTGTAAATCTGATCTAAGTGATACGTTGTCATGAAAAAACGTCTTGCTGTCGAACAATGCTTCTTTATAGTTTTCGTGTATTATTTGTTTTTGAACAATTGATCTAGAAATTCCCTTAGCTTTTTTAATATCTTTAGCTTCTGATTCAGTAATTATTGAATACATCTTTGCTCTCAATCCAACGTACTCTTTAATAATTGTACCGTTCATTTCATCCTTCATTTTCCCGATTACTTTTTTATTTACGTCTGAGTGTAGGGCTGAATCCTTGGGGTAATCAGATGTATCGTACCAGGAGTCTGTTCCCTTCTTTAAGTCAGTTTTTAAGTCCTCGTAAAAGTCGTCAGTGGGAATGTTTAAAACAAAAGAATCAGTGTCTGTATATAAAAGTGTTGATTCAGGATAGAGTGGTTTAACGTAATCATACAAGTATTCTAACATAAGTAGTTTTGATAATTCGAGAACAGCAAATCCTATAAAGATTGGTTTGTCTAATAGTACTTTTAGTTTTTTCATCATTATACCATAAAGCCTGTCACTGAACTTTTTAAACCCTTGGTAGTTCGGTTTAGAGGATAGTTTGACTGCTCTCTTTGGATTAACAACTAATTTAAAATCTTTACGTTTGTGCGGGTTTTCCATAGTCTTACCAAAACAACTGTTATTCATTAGCTTGAAGAAGTTTTTTTCTGAAGGTTCGGTAGCTAGTGTTCTAAGATTAGTGTTTTTCATTATATACGGCTCCATGAATTTACTTTGATCAAACGAAATGACTCGGTGAACAGCAGTTAGTTTTAATCCATGACGTAAATAAAATTGAAGGAGTCTATAATGGCAGACAGGGTTTTTTTTGTTATGTAAATTTGGAATAAGTTTTGTTTCTGAATCAATCGTTAATCTTTCTGTTGCTAAAGGAAAATCGTTATGTAGATCATGAAGTTCATCAGAGTAATCTAAATCAACTTCTAAAATATATCCATTTGGTTGATCTGGTGTTAGTTCAGATAGCCATTCCAAAATTTTATTGATGTTTAATGAATTAAAATCATGTATTTCAAAATTGCGTAATGGAAGAGTTTGACACATTGAATGACCATAAAGATTGTTTGCGTCAAGATAGATAATATAATTTGATGGTTTGGTTGGATCGAAGTCGTCTAGATGTTTGTTGTTTGCTTTACAGTAAGCGTGACAAGCCATACTTACTCCACCTCGTAAACCGTCTTCAAGCATTTTAATCATTGTATCGTCAGAGAGTAAATCAATCTTAATGTTTGTAGATCTTAAGAACGCATCCCAACTCATCCCAGGCGCAGTGATATAGTTTACAGGATCTAAAGAATAATGTTTTAAACAGGTTTTTCTATAGTTCTCAAATACGTCCGCAAGTAAACAAACATCCATCCTTAAGTAAGCGTTATGATAGTCCCCCATGTTTTTACATTTTAACTCAAGCAGATTGAGCGTCTTCGTATTCAGAGTCGCTTATACCTGACCCGCTTAATTTAGAAAAGAATGCGTCTTTGGGTGGAAGCCAGAGTTCGTCAAATCGGTCCCATGAATCCATGTACTCGTACGGGTAAACTCCTTTTTTCGCAAGTTCAGGTTTAAAGTATTTGCGTGTAATAGGGAAAGAAGTTAAAGATTCTCCTAATTTTTTAAGCGAAATTCCTAAATGCTGTAAACTATCAAAAAACGATAATAGACCTAATGTAAACGTCATGTACTTTTCAGAGGATTGGGCAATGCAAGAACTTGAATTAAACTCTAATTTGTCCATCTCTGCTTGTAGAATTAAATGAGAATCGTACCCGCGCAGATTATGAAAAAATATAGGGAGTTTCCAATTCTTAGGATTGAACTTTAACTTAAGATTACAAGAGTTGTGTGCAGCCCCTCTAAATTTTCCTGTAATATGATCATGATCTCTTACTTTAAAGTAGTCGGATTGATTGGGTTCCTCTTTTTGCACGAATCCTTTTTTACAGATCCAACATTCGGTCGCTGATTCAAAAGTAACTTGATCTTCAGCCAGCATAATTAACTCTGATAGATTTAATTCGTTTGAGCATTTGTTTCTTAAATCTGTCATTTCTTTTAAGAAGAGACTAGCTGCATCTGGTCCTCTATAAATTTTTGGTGAGGAATGTTTGCCGTCTGATCGAACAATAATATATGCGTATGAACAAATTTGGTGGTTGTTCAATAAAACAGTTTTAGGAAGTTTTTCGGGTCTAGAACCTTGATAAGGTACAATTAAAGATTCGAAGTCTGCATAAACAACGTATGGACTAGTTTGCAGTTTTGTATAGTTTTTAAAGAATGTTTTGCTGCCTTCTTTAGGAGTAACTCGTTCGATTAAACAGTCAACAGGACTTTCACAATTTTTTTGATGGTTCTCAGCTGCTTGAGTACTCGGAATTCTAATCAAACATCTCCTGCAAAGGTCTTGTTTTCCATTATAGTCAATCGTGTGCGTTAGTAGCCTGCTCATTGTGCGAATTAAAGTGTAATGATGATTTTCCCCGTTCGTTATTAAAAGAAGATCGATGTGATTATCAAGAGAATCATTTATTCTTGGAGCATTTTTTGATACACGAATCGGTTTAAGTTTATTTTCAGTCGTCCAAGTATAAACGTTAACAGTTAAAGGTTTGTTTTGTTCTTCAAATTGATTAATTTGATCATAAGTAACAGGAAACTCAATATTAGTAAAATTTAGTTCATTAGTGTAGGATTTATAGTTTGTTACTCTATCAGCGTTCCTTTTAACATTATGCAGTTTTGCAAGTACACACCACATAAAACATTTATCATCCTTGTTTTTTATGTTTATAATGGCTCGTTTACTTGCAAGTTCTGCTGGTAGTGGAATGTGCGAGTTTCCTACGATTGGGTAGTATTTGCTTTGTACTAATAACATTTCTAATACTTCTCCTTCTGTCCAACCAGATCCTTTTAATTTTGCTTCTTCAGATGCTTTAACAAACTGAGTATAAACAAAATCTTCCCATTTTTTTGTAAAATCATTTGTAGTTAGAATAGCGTGTTGTTTAGTAGATATCCAGAGTGGTTTTTGTTCACCGTTTGATAGTATAAAATCTATTTTTATGGTTAAAAAAACTTTAATTGGAGGATCTATGCCTATTTTTTTTTTAATTTGGGTAATAGCAAACTTAACACTTTTTAGAACATTCAATGGTTCAATAATTTTCATTTCAGTTTCTTTAAAATTAGAATGATATTCGTTTAACCATTCATCAGCAGGTTCTTCAAGTTCATCATCATCAAATAAATCACTAATTTTACGTGGGTATTTTTTAGTATTGGGTTCCATTTTTTAAGCACAAAATAAATACATTATTTAAAAAATTCATTATTTTGTTTTTAAAAAGTAGTGGTTTTATGGTTAAAAGGTGTTAGTTTTTTCATTTAAAAAAAACACACAATTAAAATCACGCTGTTTTCGTGAGTAAAAACGATTGAATCGCACTGTCTTCGAGAATAAAAAACGCAAAAAAACGGCTAAAATCACACCTTTTTGAGGGGTTAAAAAGCATAAGAAAAAGGTGTGATTTTAGCCGTTTTTTAATAAATGGAGGAGTGAAACCGAAACCGAAACTGTGCTGGGATTCTGGTTTAGTCATTCTCTCAGCTTCATACGACATCCCTAGCCATAGAACTCAATACAGACAGTCCACTTTCTTTCCTCGCACTATCCCACAGTGGAACGGCCTCCCTGAGGAAGTTGCCTCCACCCAGTCCTTGGTGGCCTTCAAGAGGGGCCTCCAAAAGCACCTCTACTAAACAACCATTCCTCTGCCTTCCCCCTCCCCACCTCTAACCCCTGCATCCCCACACCTAAAAACAACAAAAACAAAAACAGATGCCCCCCACCCCCCTTTTTTGCATGCATGTATTGTCCCCTAAATACAAATACTCCTGTGCATGCATCATGTGGGGCCCGTGTTTCCCCGGTTGATCTGGGGGGACTAAGCGGTCGTGCATGACACTCTACATGCATCATGTGGGGCCCGGGTGTCCCTGGCCAGTCTGGGTACATTTAACGGTCTGGCATGACCTTTAACTCGTCTTTCCCTCTATCACACCCACCCACCCCAACCCCCCTCCATCCCCCCTTCCCAAATCAAATCCTCACATATTTAACTCTTTTTTTTTTCCGGTTTTAAATTTCATTAATTCTTTCTACATGGTAAACTGTGTATCTGTGAATACT
>CM065691.1:60593295-60604437 GCA_017654935.2 Phymorhynchus buccinoides
TGGACACAGAAAAGCTTTATCAAAGCAAACTATTCTGCATTTCAAATGCACTAACTTTTCAGTCCTTCAGAGTAGCTGGCTATTCACTGAGATTTTTCTTTCATGCTATTTTTATCCTTAATTTGGATACCATCTCAGTAGTTAGCCCTCCCTAGTCATGTCTATTAGGTTTTGAAATTAAAATTTCAGAACATTATTATTTTGTTCATTTTACATAAGATTTTTACTATTTCTGGTTTAAATTTGTGCTGGTTTGCTTTTATTATGGATTTTCGATTTGATGCAAAGAGGACACCATTCTCTTGTAGAATGTCTTTTTTGCTCAGGTTGGCATCCACTGGACAGTCAAATTGCAGGCCGATCATGCAAACTGATGAGACCTTCTCTTAGGTCGAAACAGCTGTCTTTGCATAAGGCACTGTCCCTCCCCCATTGGGAGAAAAAGTAAATCAGCACAATTTATATAATTTTTTTTTTTTTGTTTTGTTTTATTTTTCGAACACGGAACATTACTCAAAGCTAACGTTAACTGGTTTTGTTTCTGAGGTTCACAAATAAAGACATTGGACACAGAAAAGCTTTATCAAAGCAAACTATATATATATATATATATGAGTAAAATTATAAAAGACACAAAAACACACAGTTTCATTTAAAAAAAATATATTCTCTGATAAAATTTTCGTTGCTAAAAGTCAACTTTTTCAATATCAACACTATATATAGTTTGCTTTGATGGAGATTTTTCTTTCATGCTATATATATATATATATATATATATATATATATATATATATGTATATATGTGTGTGTGTGTGTGTGTATGTGTATGCGTATGTGTGTGTGTGTGTGTGTGTGTGTGTGTGTTGGCGGTGGGTTCGATGCTGGGTCGATGGACTGTCTGGGGATGGCCCGTTTTGACTCTAAGGCACCGATATCATTGTCGGTATTTACGCCCGATGCGTGCTTGTCCACAAGTGTTTTGTTGATATTTGTGTCTGTTTTTTGTTTTGTTTGTCTTGGTATTGGTTTTTTTGTTTGAAAAAAATCGAAACCCTTCTCTCGTGTGAAAGACATAATTGATAATTGAAATGATGCACTTCAATAGAGGTGAATATTTAGATATGTTAGCATTAATATTACTCCTTTGTATATATAAACTGTTGATGGATGAAAGTGTGTGTGAACGAAGGAACTGTGGAGAGGAAGAATGAAAGAGGAAGGAATAAAAATATGTTAAAAACAGAAATTTTTAAAAAAAGAAAAAAGAAATATGAATGTAAGGAGTGTGCACATTGCACGCGGAAACCCATCCACTTATTTCTTGCTTTCTTTTTCTTATAAGTTCATGGATTGCGAATGGGCTATGTGCATGGGTTTCCACGTGTAATGTGCACAAGCCCTAATCTTTAATATCGACCTGCGAAATACTTCGGAACTTTTGCACGACAAAATGTCTTCTTCTTCTTCTTCGTTTGATCTTCCACCTTCATCGTACTGAAGATTCTGAGATTAACTTGGAAGAAGGTTACGTAACCTATGTAAAAGTTATTTTTTACGAAATTGTAATTCTCGCTCGAATGGCTATCTGCAATTCCTACGACAAAGATTGTGATAATTTTTTTTAGGACTACCAAGTTTAAAAAAATCTAAGGTTTATTGTTAAAAGCAAGAAAAAAAAGTCGGTAAAGGTAAAGATGTGCCACCCCCTGCATTTCTCGGTTAATTGTATTTTTCTGTTTTTGCCTTTCTTACCATACATAAAGCTGTATCTTAGGAACATTTTCAGCTAATTCTCTTTTTGGAATACTAACCCTAACCCTAGCCCTAAGCCTAACCCTACCCCCCACTATGATGTACTGCAGTACACCGTGCGTGCGTGCGTGTGTGTGTGCCGAGCAGCGATTTGTCACAGTTGTGGTTCGTTGCGTTTTTCCGTCTTATAGGGTGGGGGGTAGAGTTAGGGTTAGGGCTAGGGTTAGAAGGCCATAATTATACATTAGATTATTCACTGTCTACAGTTGCCCCAAATTGGGCTACATATATGTTTTGGCTAGCTACAATGAAAAAGCTCGACCTTTTTCGCTATTCTGTGGGTTTTAATCAACAAAGCTGCTTTATGTGTTTCTGCTGACCGACTTGAAGAAGTACGGTAATAAATCTAAACGACAGATAAGAGCCAATATAACGCGTTTACTAGATCCGCATCTGTGGACTCTATGTATTTTGCTAGATCTACATCTGTGGACTAGGGCCTTCCGGGTACTTGTCGAGTGCAGCCCAAGATGGAGTCGGGAGGTTCTCGTGAGCAGCAGTACCCCAGATCGACACAGGCCGGCCAGGGGTTTCCTCCCAACCCCAATGCCGTCAACAGCAACCCACAGTTGCCTCAGGTATTTTCCTGTCGTTTGCGTTTTGTTTTTGCGTGTGATTTCAGGTGTATGCGTCTCTTTTGTTGCAATATTCGACTAGTTTTGGTTTACCAAGGTCATGATTTCAATGTTGAATGTACAGTTTTCATAACAAGTTAATACTGTACTAGACTAGAGTAGTTTCTGTCTGTTTATAGATCAGTCTCTCAGACTCTCTGTCAAAGACAATGTCTTGTCTGTCTGTCTATCTGTCTGTCTGTCTCGCTCGGCACACACACACGCACGCACGCATGGACGCACGCACGCACGCATGCACTCATGCACATACACTCACACACACACATATGTGTACACCCCCCCCCCAAAAAAAAAAAAAAAAAAAAGCACACACACACAGTGACACACACACACGTGTTGTACAGATGTACACACACAGAGAGAGACATGTATGTATACACATACAATGTCACACAGACACACACACACAGTGACAAACACACACACATGCATGTATGTATGTACACACACATACACACACACACACACAGATATTCTTGATTAAATTAGGCCCAATAGATTTAAAAGCTAACTGTCCAGCTCATAATCCGACAGGTTTGTGACTGTGAGTGTGGGAGTTCAAACCCAGCTTTGTCCACAGTAGTTTGTCCTTAGGAGAGACACTTAAAGTTAAATACTCCTCAGCCAGGGCTGGCCAAAGCCACTACCCTGGTACAGTGGTAGCCATTGGCTAGTAGAAAAATCTCTGGGCGAGTAGATTTCAAAAGTCACTATCCCGATGGGCGACTGAAGATTTCAGTACTGCATGGGCCTGGGTTTTTTTTAACTACTGCATCTCCCCAGACCATCTCTCCCTTCCATGTAGCCAACTATCAAAGCAAGATCAGCTGTCTGTTAAGATAATGACATGCCAGCTTTGGTACTGAAAAGAAAGGAAAGGCAGCCTCCTCAGTCTCCTCCTGCCCCTTCCCTCTCTCCCCCACCTCTCTCAGGGACTCAAAGCATTTCTCTTTACTTGTCTCCGTTCTTTCTTTCCACTCTTTTTTTTTCTCTTTCTCTCCTTCCTTCTCCCCTGTGTGAGTGTGTGTGTGCATGTGTGTGTGTTCAGGGATTTTTGTTGTTGTTTTCGTCGGGCTAGTGAAAATGTGTTTTGGCGAGTAACATTTTGAAGTTTAACTCGCCCGGAGGGCTAGTGAAATGTTTAAGTTTGTCCAGCCCTGCTCCTATTTCCTCACTCCATCCATGTGTAAATGGGTTCCTAATGTCAGTTGGGGACAAAGTCCTTCGGATGAGACTCAAGACCAAGGTCAAGTGTGCGGATGCATGCACAAGATCTTGCACACGTTAAACTTAAAGCCCATTCCACTATGCGGTATTGATAAGATTAGGCTGTGTTGTGCCTGTGGGATGGATGACATAAGTTCAGGACATAGCATGCATCCTGTACGCCAATAATGGTCTCATCTTAAGACCGGTAGGCGTGGGACAGGATAAGCATCCGCAAAGGGCAGAAAGAAGAGCTATCTAGGATCTAAGAAGATCCAGTGAACAAAAACAGTTTGCTAGTCGTACTCGTAGTCGTAGTAATTTTACAAATTTTAAAAATAATAATAATAATAATAACAGTACATTTATATAGCGCTTTACCTCAGATGAGCCCAAAGCGCTTTACAATCAATTATTCATCAACAGATAACAAAAAAACACACACAAAAAAACCCATTCAAGAGTGACACCAACCACCAACAGTGCATATACAAAGCAACCACACACGCACGCACACGCACACGCACACGCACACACACACGCACACTCACACACACATAAACACACAATTATTGACGCCAACTCGTTCATACCCCATTCGGTAAGCCACAGCAACTGAGCCGCATGGACTGACCACATACACCAACACGCATACACAAACACCCTCACACACAACGTACGCACGCAGACAGACACACAGACACGCACACAAACACACACATGCGTGCACACACAACCCACAAAACCAAAATACACACAAGCACACATTCATGCTCACACACACACACACACACACACACACACACACACACACACACACACACGCACCACAAAACACAGCACAAACCTCTTAAATCAATCTTCCCTCACGTGCACACAACGATAGACAACTGATCAAATATTTAGGGCGCAGCAGGAAAAAGATGGGTTTTAAGAGAGGTTTTGAATGAGGAGACTGAGTTGGAGTGTCGGAGAGGAGAAGGCAGAGAATTCCACAGAGATGGTGCTTGACAAGAAAAAGAACGTTGCCCAGCAGATTTGAGACGGATGGAGGGAATGGAAAGGAGACGAGAATCAGAAGACGAACGTAGTTGGCGAGCTGGGACATAGAGATGAAGAAGATCAGAGAGATACTGGGGAGCTTGATCATTCAGTGACTTGAAGGCAAGGAGGAGAATTTTGTAGTCAATACGTGATTGAACTGGGAGCCAATGTAGGGAACGAAGAACCGGAGTGATGTGATGTGGAACTAATTCTTCGAAGTCATGGGGGTAATGTTCTTTCAAGTATCGAATAAATAATTAAGTTACCTCACCAAGACATGACATTGTTCTTGTGATGATTTATAATATACAAAATAATTTATCACTTTGTATTTGAAAATAAAAAAGAGAAAAACTTTCAGGTACTACCACTAAATAGTATGAATGTGAAAGTAATTTTCCATTCCTTTTATAAAAAGTGTGTTCCAATCTTGTTTCAGCCCAAGAGGAGCTGGCTGTTTTGGAGGAGTGTAACACAGAGAGCTTCTGGTACAGATGTAAGTGAATGTTCTGCATTATTAAGGTGTTTGTCACATTGTGTGATATATGTTTCTAGAATGGGCTTTAAAAACCCCCAGCTGGAATTGTAATTCAGGAAGTTAGGTGGCAGAGTGGTTGAGACATGTATTTGTCTGCCAATTTCAATGCTTGGAGCGACACGGGTTTGAATCCCTGCTTCACCTTTTCTTTCTAGTTCGACGGGAAAATCAAACTCAACGTCGAGTCCTTCGGATGGGGACTTGTTAAAGCTGTGCGCTTTACGCATGTAAAAATCCCATGGCAGTTAAAAGTCAATAAGAGCAGGGAAAAATCCCACTGCCTGGTATGACAAAATTGACAGCTAGGTTTCCCAAGTACCACCCTTCCTCATTACCTCGTCCCCCCCCCCCCCCCCCCAACAAAAAAAAAGAACAGAAAAAAAAGTGGCGCTGCACTTGTGGCGACACACTCTCCTGGTGGGAGCATCCCGCTTTTCACACAGATAAGTATATACCAAATACCAAAACAATACCAAATGTGTTTTACATTACTGTTAGGGGCACACACAGTTTACTCATCAATTGATCAATACTGCAGGGGTGGGAGGCCTTCAGTATAGATGCTGAATTCTGTATAGCAATTATGGCTGTCCGACTGGAACATTTAAAGATATCCTTGCTTTCTTTATCAATATACTATATTGAACAATGTCTTAGCTATATTATATAGCTAAGACATTGTTCAGTGTAGCTCAAATGTCCTGCTCCCACCCTGACGCATAACACTGTGATCTTCTTTTTATTATCATGAAACAGGCTTTTGACTTGAGTGCTTTTTTTAAATAAATAAAAGTCACACTGGTGTGATTGATTGTCCATAATCATTCAGAATTTAAAGAGACCACAGCCGAGACAAATTAAATTTACATCAAATTAATGATACTATGGCATTATGCACACAAACATTCATTGGAAGAAAATGTGGGAGGAGCATGAGTGCGTATTGGATAATGATTGTGTGTTATAATTTATGTTATAATATAACACACATATGTGACCCAGTGTGACGAGGTAATGGGTTAGAAGGCTAAGCCTCTAGGGAAGACTTTTAGTGTGTTAAATTTTCAAGTAGAAAATTTGCCTTTAGCCCACTTCTCTAGGGTATGGGAGGTGAGCAACTTTCCCGGCCCCTTTTCATCTAATAAATTTATATTTGTGCCCGGGTTCTGGCTCGTATGGTTGTAAGAAATACAAGTGGTTGAATTGCTCTAAATGGCAGACAGAGAGAAGTAGGGTTTTACATGAAATTACAAGACTCCCACTCTCATCAGTCTGACCAAAGGGTTCAGGATTATTTGACACTTGTATTTTATTTACTCACAAAATCTGCATAAGATTATGCAACAATAATAATAAAGCAGCTCAATGGCGCCAAAACAAAATGTGAATGAAAAACAATGAAATCCGAAAGGATTTACAAGACTTTTGTCTTTCTAGAAGGTTAGCCCCAAGCAGGAAGGGTCACTAATCATCATTGTCCGGAGGAAAGTTCAAATGATTGGCGCGGTCCGCTGGACTTAGCTGTTGTCAAGTTCCTCCGTAGTGATCGGCGAGTGCTGGGTTGGCTGGGCTTGCTCGTCAGGTGAGAGTAGCTCCCAGTCGTTCCGGTTACGGCTTCGCGGGATGGCACGGTTCAAGCGTGGTCTCCTCGCGGATTCTGGGTGCGGGGCGTCTTGGCGGCGTTCCCGTCTTGGTGCATGTGAGTCCGGGATGATCGTCCGGCCCACGATGCCCTGTAGTTGGGCTTATAAAGACTGGCTGGGAGAGGTTGAGTCTGCAATGTTGCTCTAGCTAGGTTTCAGCGTCTTGTGTGAAAACTTTTTCTCACTGCTCCAATTATAGCCTTCACTTTCAAACAATGAAAGCCTGTGGTTGGTTTATAGCAATTGACACGTCACAAGATGATGCTATAATTTTATGCATACTAGTACCGAACAATCATGCGCCGGTTACATTGTTATCACGTGCCGACATTCCCGAAAGGAAACTCGTCTTCAAAGGGACACCGACTGTGGGTCGTCACTTTCTCGTGATGGGGAACGGAGATAAGGGGGGGGGGGGGGGGGTAAAGGGAGGTAACCTCTGTAGGTGGTACATGCTGACAGGGGAGGTAAATCGGGCTTCAAAGAGACAAATGCCTTAATCGGCGTTCTTTTGATGGTGGATGGCAATTAAAGTGGCGGCCGGACAGGGAAATGAAAAGGAGAGGGGGGGGGGGGGTAGATAAGAAAGAGGGGTCGCGCGGGACACTTAGTTTATCACAACAGGCTTGAGGACACGAGGGGGAAAGGTACATGTGACCCAGCACCACGAAAGGGACATTAAGTCGCTGGGACTAGTTTCTCACAACAGGCTTGAGGACACGAGGGGGAAAGGTACATGTGACCCAGCACCACGAAAGGGACATTAACTAAGTCGCTGGGATAGTTTATCACAACAGGCTTGCAAAGTCAAAAATCTCATCTTTAATCAATTTAGAGTTAATGGGTATTTTCGTGCTCTCTAGCATCCCATCTTTCACTTTGTAGAAGACAATCTTTGTTGTGGTCCCTAACTGCTAAAAAAAAAGTGCTTTAAAATGAGTAGTTTGATGCATTTTCTTCAGCTAGGCTAAATTTCGGACTGTGATTTTTCACAATGGCAGTCAGTCACCCTACAAACTTTAAATGCTCATAACTCTAAGACGGAAAAAAGTTACAAGAATGTTTCTTATATCATTTGAAAGAAAATGATCTGAACTTTCTAACTGTAGCATTGACCTCAGAATGGACACTAAATGTCCCTTCCATGGTGCGGGGTCACAATAACTTATAATATCAGTCTTTATTGTCAATTCAAAGTGAAATTCAATTTGTTACTTTCTTGTTTGTTTGTTTGTTTATTTGAATCAAACGACAGTACTGCAGGGTTCGCACGGTCTTTGAAGGTCTTTGAAAATTGGCTTTGGTCGGTGAAAACCGTTGAATGGTTTGTGAAAAAGTCATGGATGCCTTAAAAAGTCATTGGCGCCATGAAATATGTCTTGTTTGCTTCCAGAATGGATAAAGAAGCAATTTAATTGAACTCATTTTCCATATAGCAAACATCCTCGACTTGTCCAGTTACTTCCCTTCACTACATCCAGGTCTTTTGGCTGCTCAGGTGCACCTTGACTGATCATGACCGAAGCAATCGTCATCATTGCATGTCGTGAGAGGTCTTTGAAAATAGGATAAAGGGTGTTTGGAAAGGTCTTTGAAAGTTTGTGAATTTTGATATGAACAATCTGTATGAACCCTGTACTGTGAATTTCTCTGTTTTAATTTTTATTTTTATTTTTATTTTTACAATGAGTCGGTGCAGAACATGAAGCGAAGAATGCCAGGTTGATTCACCATATTGTTGGGACTATAATAAGGCGCACCCCCCAAATTGGACAGAAAACTCATATGATGTTCTTATATTTTCTTACTATGTTGTTGTTCATATCATAAGGCGCAGGGTTCTCAGTCTGGAAAAAAGTATCGCCTTATAGTCTGAAAACATTGGTTTCAAATGTGTCATATCAGGCTGTTGTTTTGATAACTGCCATATTTTTGTGGACACCTTTTTTATAAGGCACACCCCAAAATGTTACACAAAACTCAGATTTGATGTTACTATTTTGCTGGTCATTTGATAAGGTGCAGGGGTCTCAGTCTGGGGAAAAGTATCGCCTTGTAGTCCATCCCGAACAATTTGGTAATGTGTCACATGAGGCTGTTGTTTTGATCATTAACTCCACTCCCTGCCGTGAAATAAGTTGCGTTGGTTCAGTATGCTTTACATAATTCATGGATGCAACCTTGCCGGGGATAGGAGGCTGCGCCTGTTTTTCAAAATTTTGACCACCAAAAAATGTTTGATTCAAAGTTCAAGGGGAAAAAAGTGTTAAATTCTTACTTTACAAGCCTGGAATAAGCTTCAAACTGAGTATGATTTTGTTTTTTCTTCAGCTTCATGGGGGCGTTGCCCACTGACCTCCCAGCCCTGTACCCTACCAGGGCCCTGGGCGGCCCCTGGACCCCTGTCTTGCCTTTTTTTCGATTTTCTCCAGTTGCATCCATAATAATTAAATGACCAACACTTTGACCTGACCAGATAATGTGTTGCCTCTACCATCTATGTCAGAATGTCCACTGTCAATGTGTGATCATCCTGACCAGATAATGTGTTGCCTCTGCCATCTATGTCAGAATGTCCACTGTCAATGTGTGTGTCATCCTGACCACATAATGTGTTGCCTCGACCATCTATGCCAGAATATCCACTGTCAATGTGTGTGTCATCCTCACCACATAATGTGTTGCCTCTACCATCTATGTCAGAATATCCACTGTCAATGTGTGTGTCATCCTCACCACATAATGTGTTGCCTCGACCATCTATGTCAGAATATCCACTGTCAATGTGTGTGTCATCCTCACCACATAATGTGTTGCCTCTACACTATGTCAGAATGTCCACTGTCAATGTGTGATCCTCCTTGTTTCCACACTGCTCTAGGCCTTCCCCTGGGGCTGGCATTTGGAGGATCAGCTTCTTTCTTGGTAAAGACGGGTATGTTGCTTGTTGCTCAGATATTACTTGGTGCAGAAAGGTTTTCTTTATGGTTGTCACGAAATCCCCCGCTCGATCTTGATAAGAGATCGGGAGAGGGAAATCGCGAACCCCGAGGAGAGTCTCGCACGCCCAAACAGACAAGCTCACAGCAGAAGGCACACGCGCACACCAGAAATACAATACAAAACAAGACTATTTATTATAACCAAGCAGACACACACTTACACAATTCAATACACTCAATGTTTAACAAATTATTTACATAATATACATGGCATTCAAAAGTTTGTCCAAAGAATAAACTAAAGCCGGCAACTTAACTAATTAACTAAAAGAAAGTTTGTATGCAGAAACAAATTGAAGAGAAAACGACGAAAAGGCAGACGAAGAAGAGGTGTCCAACAAAACCAACAGCAGAGCGTCCAAAGAAGAGGAAGAAGAAGACAAAGGGAAAACTAAAGTCAGTAGAAGAAAAAACTGCTGCCCCTTCTGGGGCAGACCACAGCAGCAGAAACAAAAAGACGAGAGACGGCAGAGGACGCCCCCAGACTCCTCAACAGGAACGGTCGAAGCCTGGCCCAAACCCACAGACAGGCCCACGGATCGGGCCTAACACGGGGCCAGACGGAAAGGCGGGCGGCCTCTCACAGCCGGAAACGACGGTCTCAAACGCGACAGAGCGTCGCCATCGTGAATCGAGTATAGTATAGTTCCTACTGCAGAGAGCAGTGGACAGAGACACCAATAGTGAAGGGGAAAAAAGACAGCAGGCGATCAGAATTTCAGGCAGAACACAGTTTTCAAAAGAAAGAATTAACACTTTCATCTCACACCAACAGCGACATAAACATTTATTTAGATCTAGTCTGACATCCGTCGCTTGAAGCACATGTGAATAGGCCTATTATTTGTTGAGCAGCGAAACGACATCAAAAGCGAGAAAGCAAGATCAAGGGACAAAATACTGAAGCAACAACAAGAAATCTCCAAATCAATTACTGTCATGCAGTTCTACCAAGATCAGGATCAGTACGTTGCTCACGCCACTTCTGATGACAATCGCGACGACACGCCCTGGAAGAAGAACCAACATTTTCCAGCATCAAGAACATTTATGAGACGCGTGTGACCGTGGAATACTGTACATCGAACAGATGGTGTGGAGTGATGCCAGTACCTGGGGTGTAGCGTCAATTGATCACCATTATGATGCTTGTGTAATCTACTATCTTAATCTAGTCTGAATTAGAATCACTTGATGACTGGGAGGCCTACAATTTTCTGCTTTTGTGCATCTGGTAAAGGTAAAGATGTCCCCCCCCC
>CM065692.1:0-7500 GCA_017654935.2 Phymorhynchus buccinoides
TGACATGAATTGTGAGTTTTAGGTTATGTTTAGTTTATGAGGATGCGTGTGTATTACAAAAGTGACGATGATGACATTGTATAATGTACATCCATATGTATAATCGTGTGTATAGATACATACATGTGTTATGGTACATTCAGTGCGATAATATGTGGTAGTCTGGTCTGTTTAAGCGACAACGGATTCCACGTTGGACATGGGCAATAATTATAGTGACTGTAATATAATTTAGTACACATGGATTTCTTTGCATTGTGCGTGGTGTTACTTAAAGGATGAATGATTTAAAACACAGAAGTGAAAGTGCAACGAGAGCCTGTCAGTTCCATTGGAAAACTGTTGTTTCTCTTCAGCTTCCAGGGAGCATTGCCCCCCAGAACCCCCAGGAGGGGCGCTGTCCCTGCACTCCGCTGCCGGGGCCCCTGGACCCCCTGCCTTGCAGGATTTTTTTAATTTCCCAGGAGCACCCATGCATATTATTCGTTTTTAAAAAGCAAGTCTGAATTTATAGATGTAAGTGCTGTAGCTTAGACACATCTGGAATATTTTGAGTCATGGTTTCACAAATTTCGGGATAGTCTTTTTTTTTAATTGGAAAACTCAACAAAAAGAACCCAAGCATTTTGTTGTTGTTATTTAAATAATTACTAATGAACCCATAATGTTTTCCCTCACATATGGAACTAAATTGCTGTTCATAATTCATTATGCCTGGTTGGGTGAGCCTGGAACTTCTGATTTAGTGATAGGCTGTAACCATTTTTGTGTGTGCTTTGGATAAATACTATAAAAAACAACAACAACCGGAGAATGGTTTGGGAAATCATTAAATGTAGAGTTTAAAAGTACCACAAAAAGAGAACGAATTTCCGTTGCATTGATGTAAAAAGGCCAGAAATACCGACCAAGTTCATTAACATTTTAAAAAGCATGTAGTGTGTGTGTGTGTGTGTGTGCGTGTGTATGTGTGTGCGTGTATGTATGTATGTTTGTTTGTGTATGCATGTGTGTTTTGTGAAACTTAGGCATTGAGAAATACAATCAATGTAACCTGGTACCATATTTTTACTGACTGTAAGGCGATACTTTTTTTTTTCTCAGACTGAGACCCCTGTGCCTTATACTGCGACTGCCAAAATATTGAAAAGGAACAGGGTTTCTGATTTGTTCCTCTTTTAAGGGGTACGCTCACCCCTTGTTTACAGTTTTAAGGGGTATTTTCGCCATGTGTTTCAAATTTTAAAGGGTCAAGATCAAAATATGAGAGAAATTCTACCCCAAGTCCTGTGGCGCATGCACACACACACACACACACACACACACACACACACACACACACACACCGACACCACACACACACACACACACCACACAGGACAAATGACACAGGCAAGCATGAAACTTTTGAGCACACAACTCATGCACACACACACACCACACACACACACACACACACACGTACACACAGACACACACACACACGCACACACACACACACACAAAAAACATACACACACACACGACACAATCAATCCGGTTTTTGTGTGTGTTTTTCTAACAAAATCCGAATTCTGTGTAAACAAATTTTTGGGGGGTGCCTTATAATAATAACAAAGTGCGCCTTATAGTCCAAAGATATGGTACATGTGCTCACAAACTAATACAGATTTCCGTGTAGCGCTCGGTGCCTGTTTCAGGTCTACAAGGGCTACATCCACGTCAGTAACCTGCCGTCAGAGACGTTGGAAGAAATGGAGGACAGTGACGCTATGGACGATGTGTACTTCAAAGACGGTATGTCGCAGTGCATGGGTGAAAGTAGTTCAGACATGCTCCTGAAATCAGGATGGAAAAAGCTGATAGAAAGAGTCTTCAGGATTGGCCATCTTGTCAAATCAAACATTGCAGCCAAAATTGATGGCAGATTAACCCATTTGCATCGCAACGATTTTGAATTATTAAAAAAAACCTCACAAATCACTCCAGCCATACACCAAAACAAAACATGCATAAACAAAAGGAGAAATAAACGAAGATTACGCGGTTTTACTTCATGTCTAGACATAGGGAAGTGGCAGATCAGACTTTTTTTTATATACAGACTTTATATAGAAAAACTCTCCACACCGATTGGTTTTCCCCACAACAAACCACTACAAAAGCAAAGTCAGAGGCAAAATTGTGGTCTAAGGGAGCGAAGCGAGTTTAGAAGTGACCAAGGTATGGTGTGCACACAGATTTACTTCCCTTGAAGCAAATGCATCGAATTGACAGCTATCTGTTAATTCCGGACATATATGGCCGGAACGATTTGAATGAGTTAAAACAAGATGATAGATCATGCAATTTTAACACTGATCTGATTGACGTCCTCCGGCCTGGAACAGGCACTTGTGGGATATCAATGGATATTTAGATGGTGGGACGTCAGATCTAGCGGGAGGTACTGCAATTCCAAGAAAGTCCAGAATTTGTAATCAATAAAGATATTGAATTCTAACACTGCAAGAAACACACTATAGAATAGAAATTTGTTTTACGTCCTCCGACCTGCTTAGAGGCACATATGGGGCATTTGTTAGGATGGGGGATGGGAAAACCCCCACTATGAATGAATGAAAAATGGTATTTTACGTCCTCTCGGTCTGGAACAGACACATATGGGGCATTTGTTTTAGGATGGGGGAAGGGGGAAGGGGAAAACCCCCACTATGAATGAATGAAAAATGGTATTTTACGTCCTCTCGGTCACAGAACAGACACTATGGGACATTTGTTAGGATGGGATGGGGAAAACCCCCCACTATGATGAATGAAAAAAAATGGTATTTTACGTCCTCCGACCGTTCATAGACACCTATGGGGCATTTGTTAGGATGGGGATGGGGGAAGGGGAAACCCCCCGCTATGAATGAATGAAAAGATGGTATTTTAACGTCCTCTCGGTCACTGACACATATGGGACATTTGTTAGGATGGGGATGGGGGAAAACCCCCACTAATGGGGCATTTGTTAGGATGAAGATGGGGGAAGGGGAAACCCCCACTATGAATGAATGAAAAATGGTATTTTACGTCCTCCCGGTCATAGACACATATGGGACATTTGTTTAGGATGGGGGAAGGGAAAACCCCCCACTATGAATGAATGAAAAATTCGTAATTTTACGTCCTCTCGGTCATAGACACATATGGGACATTTGTTAGGATGGGGATGGGGGAAGGGAAAACCCCCACTATGAATGAATGAAAAATGGTATTTTACGTCCTCTCGGTCATAGACACAACATATGGGACATTTGTTAGGATGGGGATGGGGAAAACCCCCACTATGAATGAATGAAAATGGTTTTTTACGTCCTCTCGGTCATAGACACATATGGGACATTTGTTAGGATGGGGATGGGGGAAAACCCCCACTATGAATGAATGAAAAATGGTATTTTACGTCCTCTCGGTCATAGACACATATGGGGCATTTGTTAGGATGGGGGATGGGGAAAACCCCCACTATGAATGAATGAAAAATGGTATTTTACGTCCTCTCGGTCATAGACACATATGGGACATTTGTTAGGATGGGGGATGGGGAAAACCCCCACTATGAATGAATGAAAAATGGTATTTTACGTCCTCTCGGTCATAGACACATATGGGACATTTGTTAGGATGGGGGATGGGGAAAACCCCCACTATGAATGAATGAAAAATGGTATTTTACGTCCTCTCGGTCATAGACACATTTGTTATGGGGGAAGGGAAAACCCCCACTATTTGAAAAATGTTAGTCCTCTCGGTCATGACACATATGGTTAGGATGGGGGAAGGGAAAACCCCCACTATGAATGAATGAACAATGGTATGTTTACGTCCTCTCGGTCATAGACACATATGGGGCATTTGTTAGGATGGGGGAAGGGAAAACCCCCACTATGAATGAATGAAAAATGGTATGTTACGTCCTCTCGGTCATAGACACATATGGGACATTTGTTAGGATGGGGGAAGGGAAAACCCCCACTATGAATGAATGAAAAATGGTGTTTTACGTCCTCTCGGTCATAGACACATATGGGACATTTGTTAGGATGAAGATGGGGGAAGGGAAAACCCCCACTATGAATGAATGAAAAATGGTATGTTACGTCCTCTCGGTCATAGACACATATGGGGCATTTGTTAGGATGGGGGAAGGGAAAACCCCCACTATGAATGAATGAAAAATGGTGTTTTACGTCCTCTCGGTCATAGACACATATGGGACATTTGTTAGGATGGGGTGAAGGGAAACCCCCACTATGAATGACTGAAAAATGGTGTTTTAGTCCTCTCGGTCATAGACACATATGGAACATTTGTTAGGATGAAGATGGGGGAAGGGAAAACCCCCACTATGAATGAATCGAAAAATGGTATGTTTAAGTCCTCTCGGTCATAGACACATATGGGGCATTTGTTAGGATGGGGGATGGGGAAAACCCCCACTATGAATGAATGAAAAATGGTATTTTACGTCCTCACGGTCTGGAACAGACACACATGGGACATTTGTTAGGATGGGGAAGGGGAAAACCCCCACTAGAATTGAATGAAAAATGTTTTTTTACGTCCTCTCGGTCATAGACACTATGGGACATTTGTTAGGATGGGGAAGGGGAAAACCCCCAATATGAATGAATGAAAAAAATGGTATGCTTAGTACTCTCGGTCATAGAAAATATGGGGAATTTGTTAGGATGAAGATGGGGGAAGGGAAAACCCCCACTATGATTGAATGAAAAATGGTATTTTACGTCCTCTCGGTAATAGGACACATATGGGGCATTTGTTAGGATGAAGATGGGGGATGGGAAAACCCACACTATGAATGAACGAAATATGGTGTTTTACGTCCTTTCGGTCATCGACACATATGGGGCATTTGTTAGGATGAAGATTTGGGAAGGGGAAACCCCCACTATGAATGAATGAAAAATGGTATGTAACGTCCTCTCAGTCATAAGACACATATGGGACATTTGTTAGGATGGGGGGAGGGAAACCCACTATCCCACTATGAATGAATGAAAAATGGTATTTTACGGCCTATCGGTCATAGGGACACATATGGGGCATTGTTTAGGATGGGGGAAGGGAAACACACTATAGAATAGAAATTTGTTTTACGTCCTCCGACCTGCTTAGAGGCACATATGGGGCATTTGTTAGGATGGGGGAAGGGAAAACCCCCACTATGAATGAATGAACAAATGGGTATGTTACGTCCTCTCGGTCATAGACACATATGGGACATTTGTTCGGATGGAGGGAAGGGAAAACACCCACTATGAATGAATGAAAAAATGGTATGTTACGTCCTCTCGGTCATAGACACATATGGGACAATTTTGTAGGATTGGGGAAGGGGAAACCCCCACTATGAATGAATGAAAAATGGTATTTTACGTCCTCTCGGTCCATAGGCAAATATGGGACCTTTGTTAGGATGAAGATGGGGGAAGGGAAAACCCCCACTAGGAATGAATGAAAAATGGTGTTTTATGTCCTCTTGGTCATAGACACACAATCATGGGACATTTGTTAGGATTGGGGAAGGGAAAACCCCCACTATTGATGACTGAAAAATGGTGTTTTACGTCCTTTCGGTCATAGACACATCATGGGGCATTTGTCTAGGATGAAGATGGGGGAAGGGGAAACACCCACTATGAATGAATGAAAAATGGTATGTTAACGTCCTCTCGGTCATAGACACACAATTATGGGACATTTGTTTAGGATGGGGAAGGGAAAACCCACACTATGAATGAATGAAATTTGTATGTTACGTCCTCAGCGACCTGCTTAGGAGGCACATATTGGGGCATTTGTTCGGATGAAGATGGGGGACGGGAAAACCCCCACTATGAATGAATGGAAAAATGGTATTTTGCGTACCCGCGGTCATAGACAATGTATGGGGCATTTGTTAGGATGAAGATGGGGGAAGGGGAAACCCCCACTATGCATGAATGAAAAATGGTGTTTTATGTCCTCTTGGTCTTCATAGACACATATGGGGCATTTGTTAGGATGAAGATGGGGGAAGGGGAAACCCCCACTATGAATGAATGAAAAATGGTATTTTACGTCCTCTCGGTCATAGACACATATGGGACATTTGTTAGGTGATGGGTGAAGGGAAAACCCCCACTATGAATGAATGAAAAATGGTATTTTACGTCCTCTCGGTCATAGACACATATGGAACATTTGTTAGGATGAAGATGGGGGAAGGGAAAACCCCCACTATGAATGAATGAAAAATGGTATTTTTATACGTCCTCTCGGTCATAGACACATATGGGGTCATTTGTTAGGATGGGGGCAGGGAAAACCCCCTAACTATGACTGAATGAAAAATGATGTATTTACGTCCTCTCGGTCATAGACACATATGGGACATTAGTAAGGATGGTGGGAAGGAAAACCACCACTATGAATGAATGAAAATTGGTGTATTACGTCCTCTTGGTCATAGACACATATGGAACATTTGTTAGGATGAAGATGGGGGAAGGGAAAACCCCCACTATGAATGAATGAAAAATGATATTTTACGTCCTCTCGGTCACAGACACAACATATGGGACATTTGTTATGGATGAAATGGGGGAAGGGGAAACCCCCAGCTATTTGAAGGAATGAAAAATGTTGTTTTACGTCCTCTCGGCATAGACACATATGGAACATTTGTAAATACAAAGATGGTGGGAACAATACTGGCTGCAATGCCCGGAGGCAGTGCAACACCAGTAAAGTCCCGGGTTTTTTTAACAATATAGATAGGTGTAGCGGTAACCACGCCTCGGTTAAACCTCATCCAGCTATGGTACCGCTTACTCATGAAGATAAATACTTGTCAAGAAAAGTCTATTAGTAGTAATAATTTTGGAGCTTTACGTCCTCTCGACCTGGGAAGCGCACATATGGGACATTAACAAAAAACACTATTCTGTATACACAGACACACACACACATTAGATAATAATGCTTTAATTTCGGTCACCACTTCAGGAATGGGAAAATTCAGAGAACATTGAAACATGTCATTTCAGAATTGAGAGAATGTTTTACTTTCACCGATGACAATGTTGTTTCAGATTTGTCATTATTCAAAATGCATCTCAGATTTGAAGGTTGAAATAATGAGGCTCGGAGAGGAGATAGTAAGCAGAAATGAACAAAGGTATGGAGGGAGGCTAATTAACAGAGAGTTTCCTACCTTTGTTCATTTCTAGTATCTCCAATGTCAAAGCAAATGGTATACCAACGACGAAAAAAAAACAAATCCGGAGATAGTAGGTTTGTTGAAAGAAAAGAGGTGTGTTCCTCTTCTTCTTCTTCTGCGTTCCCAGGCCATATGGCCATAATGGGTAAGATATGTATGTATGTCCTGGTTTTCAGTTTCCACTGGTCTCCCCGCTGCATTCAGCCAACACATTCCCATTTTTCGGA
>CM065692.1:12500-35571 GCA_017654935.2 Phymorhynchus buccinoides
GTAGTTAGGCCCAGCATGTCCGTCTTCGGCTGGAGAAAATGAATATGATACATGACATTGATTGCAAAATACGCTTCTTGTAAACTGTGGAGGATGTGTCTGTCAGTACGAAGCGCCTTATGGTTCATGGTTGTTTACTGGCTGGACTATGTAGATTTTCAAAAGATCTGTCAACATTTGTGGGCAATTCAGATATCATGTTAGAAATCACCCATCAAAAGTTAATCGGAGCTGTGAATCGGTTTTGTTGTTGTTGTGGTATGTTATACCCTTGTATCATCTGTGCAGATCTTCAAGGCATTACTGATAGATTATTCATCTATGCTCATGCACACTTTTGTCTGTACACCGTTCATTGCCTCATTGATGGGTATAAAGTACCTGTATCGTTATTTAGCAGGCAGGCAGTTGTGGTTGAGGGGGCCACATTAGGATTTGTGCCTGTTGAATCGGGAGTACCCCAAGGATCTGTCCTGGGACCCACCCTGTTTCTGCTGTACATAAACGACCTGCCCCAAGGACTCTCAGCTTCAACACGCCTCTTCGCGATACACGCTCTGCCACAAACCTGTCACCTCACCCACTGACCAGCAAGCCCTGCAGCAGGATCTTGACAGGCTGGAAGACTTGGAAACGCGCTGGCTCATGTCTTTTCACCCTGAGAAATGCCAGTCGATACGATTCTCGTGGAAGAGGAATCCCACACAGGGCAGTTACCACTTTCATGGGCACACCCTCAGCAACACTGATGAGATAAAATACTTGGGTGTCACCTTATCCCATGACCTACGCTGGGACTCCCACATAACAAACATCGTGAACAAAGCCAACAAGACCCTAGGCTTCTTCCGAAGATCAATAAAGGTCTGGAGCATTGAGATCAAAGAGATATAGCCTTCCAAGCCCAGGTAAGGCTGATGCTCAAATACTCCAGCAGTGTGTGGGATCCCCACACCTTAAAAAACTGTAACAAGATCGAGGCAGTGCAGCGAAGGGCGGCACGATGGGTTGTCAACCGACATCGACAAACATCCATTGTGGAGAAAATGTATGACCAACTCAACTGATCCCCACTCGCCGAACGACGAAGGAAGGCTCGCCTCACCAACTTCTTCAAACACCACCATGGTGCAGGAAGCCTACCCCTTACCCTCCCACAAGATCAACTCAGCACCTGCATGCTGAGGCGTACCAACTGCCAGCATGCAGGACTCTGTACCGCCAGCAGTCCTTCTTCCCTCGGACCATTGCCGAGTGGAACCTGCTCCCATCCTGTGGCAGTACCATCAGCCACGGTGGAAGCCTTCAAAAACCAGCTATTACTCCTCACCACCTCTTTCCCACCCCTGCCCCCTTCCTCCACACTTTCCCACCTCCCCTCCCAACCCTCCCACTCCCTCTGCTGCCGCTACCCTTCATTCTACCCTACCCCCTTTCTGTCCACCTCCCCCCCCCCCCCCCCCCCCATTCTCCATTCCAAACAAGACGTCTTCAACACCTGACTGCCAGTACTTTTCTTTTTTCTTCGCAGAACTCTCATTTTAGTCGCCCAAATCTTCAAACTGATGAAGTTGGGCGTCAGAATGAAGAAGAAGAATTAAAATAGTCTGTAATGCAGGCTTCTGTTTGTTGTTGTTGTTGGCTTACTCTGGCTAAAAGACTCCAGGGATCATCCAAACAGCGGAAGCTGTACAAGCGCATCAGCTACAGATGAGAACATTACGTGTGTGACAGTTTTTTGATTACCCCGCCATGTGAGCAGCCACACTCTGTCTTCGGGGTATATGCAGGTTTTTAGCATGATGTTATACATGCATGAATTGTGTATGTTGTGTGTGATGTTTCCTGTCCTATGAAGTCTGTTCTGGTTGTCTGCGCTGCCAGGAAGGTGAACCCATTGGTAACTTTATCGCCAGCAAGGAAGACGACTGTCCGGGACTGAAAGAAAAAATGGCTGACATGGGAATCGATGCCTTGTTACAAATGGTGAGAACTCTGGACATGCACAAATTGCACTCACACACAACATCCACATGCGCATGTTTGTGCGTGTATGTGCCACGCACACAAACACACATGCATTGGCACCATATATACAAACTTTTAAAAAATACTTTAATCCACATTTTATGCTCTCTCTTTATTTTATGCTTTCTCTCTCTCTTCAAAGGCTGGTTCAGTCATGCAACATTACTTTACCAGTTTGCCTGAATCAGTCAATATTTCCTTGTACAGTGGAACCTCTCTTGTAACACTTTGATATTTCCTTGTACAGTGGAACCTCTCTTGTAACACTTTGAAAAAATCATCCAAAATAAGGTCTTAAATGGGAGGGAGTTGCATAAGGGAGGTAATTTTAATACTTACAAAGAAGGGCAATGTGATGTCTCAGAGAAGTAGGTCTTAATGTGAATTTTAGAGCAAGTTGAGTCAAACTGTAATAAACGTATAACAAAATAATGTCATTGATGATATCATAACTTTCGATGTCACACACTCAAGAGGGATAAATCTCCAATCCATTTTATATTGAAAAGAAGAGGTTATTCTTTTCTTGCTACTTGTTACCTTATAGCGAAAAGCAATACAATATTTTTTTGATGTTTGTATATTTCTACTGCTTTTTGCCTTATTCAATTATCCATTTATTATTGTAAGCGCTTAGGGCTTATTTAAAAATAAGCACATATGTTGTTGTTGTTGTCTCACCCTGGCTTAAAGACTCCAGGGATCATCCCAACAGCCGAAGCACTTGAACACTATGATGCAAATGCACCAGCTAAGGATGAGAACATTACGTGTGTGACCGTTTTTTTTTTTACCCCGCCACGTGAGCAGCCACACTCCGACTTCGGAGGAGAGCACATATAAATTCTGCTTCTTCCCCTTTTCTACTTTGATCACCCAACCCAAACCCTGGTGAGTTTCCCAATTGTACCATTTTCGTCCCTATTATTATTATTATTATTGATCATTGATGTGTGCAGGTGTTTGTGAAGAACTTTGTCCACGGTGACCTTCACCCTGGGAACATCCTGGTGCAGAACGCTGACGCCTTCACCCAGCAGGTAGGGGGGAGAGAGAGTCTAGTCTGATCCTCTGTTCTTTGTTTGTCCCACTAGAGCACTGTGCTTGTGAAATGATTTGCAGGAGACATCGTGTGAGAATTAAAAAAGCATCTTCTTCTTCTTCTTCTTCTTCTTCGATCGCTCAGACAGTTTCTTGTCAATTATGAGCGCAGATGCGTCATGCTGCCATTATGTGCCTAAGTAAGAAATAATTAGGCCCAGCATGTCTGACTTCGGCTGGAGGAAATCTTTTTGAAAGTGTTTCTTGAAAAAAAGGCAGGAGAATGGACCGGAAAGGCAAACACATAGTATAGATGACAGCAAACAAAGGGAAAAGACAGAGTCAAAGAGAGTGACAGTTTAGAGGAAGTTACAAGCACAGAACTTCCAGAAGGGGGGGGGGGGGGGGGGGGGGGGCATTTGATTATTCAGATTTGGGTTACTACTCCCAAGGGCTCTTTAGAAAAGAAAAAATGTATGTATTTTTTTTTACTCTTTTCTTTTTTAAATTGGATGTTGTTAAGGAAGTACAGTATGTTTAAAACTGCCTCACACTATCCAACCTGTTAAGCTGGAAGAAAATTCTGCTGTGAACTCTATTCAACTTCTTGTGGCCTGTGTGCCATCTTCACACTATCAGCAAGCATTGGCTGTATTCCCACAACTGCCTGAGTGAGTTGGAAGTAAATGGTGCAGTCGCCAATTCCTTCCGACCTGGTTGGAAGGGTTTCATCCGACCAAAATTTGCATTTGTGATTTCTACTCACTCTGTCAAAAGAAAGGAAAACTGTGGAAAGGTCACCACCATTTTCGTCCGACTTGTTTGGATGGTGTGAGGCGGCTTTTAGGTCACTCCCAAGGGCTGTTAAAAGAACAACAACCCCAACATCTCAGTAAATTTCAAAAAGTTCAAAACAATGCAGCTCGGTAAATCCTTAATGGCCAGTCATACGTCAACTAAAATCATACGACTGTACGATACGATTCGATCATGTGATCTCGAAGCGCGAATCACATTTGTTCTTGGAGACCACGTGATCGAATCATGTCGTACGATTTTTACTGACTGTGGTTGGCCCTTTAAAGTCCCTCGTACAGACCAAATTAAACCCCACCTCCATACATTACACTGGCTTCCAGTCGAGACAAGAATTAAGTATAAAATTGCTTGCTTCTGTTTCAATGCTGTCTATTCATCTGGTCCTGCCTACCTCTCTGATCTCGTTCACCTGTACTCACCCCCCATGATTTCTCTGTTCTTCTTCTGACAAACATCCTTTCTATTCCTCGTACAAACACTAAGACATGTGGTGAACGTTCGTTTTCTTTCAGTGCCCCTTCTATCTGGAACTCCCTTCCCTATGAACTCCATTCTACCAAAGCTTTCCAGTCTTTCATAGCAGCTCTAAAAACTGACCTATTCCAACAATACTTCTGACTTCTTTCTTGTCCTGTTTTCTGCCGTGAAACTATGGTCCGCACATTGTGAGTGAGTGCGCATGCGCATGTTTGTGTATGTGTGTGTGCGCATGTGCATGTTATGGCTGTGTGCATGTTTATGATAGTTAATATTTTAGTAGATTATTAATTTGTGAAGCGCTGTGAGCTCAAGAGAGAAAGAGTGCTCTAAAAATATTAGTTATTAGGATTCTCCCCTTTAGGGAAGTCTTCTCTCTTTTTTCTTTTTCTTTTTTTTCTCTTCTTTTTCTTCCCCTTTTTGGCTGACATTTTCAGGAAAGTTGCAGGACTAGGTGGGCATTAGGAATTTGAAATATAACATTATTTCGCAGAATTTTCGGCAAACTATGGCCGAAAAAATGCAAAATTTCAATCTTTAATATCTAAAAAAAAAATGGCTGAACGGAATTTGTTCATATTTTCAGTATTTACTTGAAAATAGATTTCCAACATTTCCGGTATAAAACCGAACCGAAAGTACGAACCAGAAGTGCTCCAGCTAGGAACATGTAAAGCTGTTTGTCTGCCCCTGACAGACGGAGGACAGCTTGGTGATGGTGGACGTCGGGGACGTGCTCCTGACCACGGTCAGCCCCCGGGAGTGCCCACTTCGCCTGGTGCTGCTGGACTGCGGCATCACCGCCTCCCTGGACCAGGAGGACCGCGCCAAGTTCACCCAGGTGTTCAGCGCCGTCGTCAGGGGACAGGTGAGTGGGAGGCTGCAGTATCCATCAGCATGGTGACCTTTAACCCCTTCCCTGGACCGGGAGGACCGGGCGGACCGGGCCAAGTTCACACAGGTGTTCAGCGCCATCTTCAGGGGGCAGGTGAGTGGGTGGCTGTAGTACCCATCAGCGTGGTGACCTTTAACCCCTTCCCTGGACCGGGAGGACCGGGCCAAGTTCACACAGGTGTTCAGCGCCGTCTTCAGGGGGCAGGTGAGTGGGAGGCTGTAGTACCCATCAGCGTGGTGACCTTTAACCCCTTCACTGCCAGAGGAAAACATAGAAATTATCGATTTTTTTATTATAAAGTTTAAAACAAATCTGTTAGATTCAATCTGAAAAAATGGTCTAGAGATATATCCTTTCTAGCTTATCTAAGCCAAAAACCATCATCCCAGGCTTATGACATCATAAGTTATGACATCATCAATGGCATCATTAAGTATGAGACCGTCTCGTAGCCAGGTCTCCTAGCCAGACAGGACCGTGCCAAGTTCACACAGGTGTTCAGCGCCGTCTTCAGGGGGCAGGTGAGTGGGAGGCTGCAGTATCCATCAGCATGGTGACCTTTAACCCCTTCCCTGGACCAGGAGGACCGTGCCAAGGTTTCAGCGCCGTCTTCACAGGGGGCAGGTGAGTGGGAGGCTGCAGTATCGCATGGTGACCTTTAACTCCTTCCCTGGACCGGGAGGACCGTGCCAATTTCACACAGGTGTTCAGCGCCGGGTCTTCAGGGGGCAGGTGAGTGGGAGGCTGCAGTATCCATCAGCATGGTGACCTTTAACCCCTTCCCTGGACCGGGCGGACCGTGCCAAGTTCACACAGGTGTTCAGCGCCGTCTTCAGGGGGCAGGTGAGTGGGAGGCTGCAGTATCCATCAGCATGGTGACCTTTAACCCCTTCCCTGGACCGGGAGGACCGTGCCAAGTTCACACAGGTGTTCAGCGCCGTCTTCAGGGGGCAGGTGAGTGGGAGGCTGCAGTATCCATCAGCATGGTGACCTTTAACCCCTTCCCTGGACCGGGAGGACCGTGCCAAGTTCACACAGGTGTTCAGCGCCGTCTTCAGGGGGCAGGTGAGTGGGAGGCTGCAGTATCCATCAGCATGGTGACCTTTAACCCCTTCCCTGGACCGGGAGGACCGTGCCAAGTTCACACAGGTGTTCAGCGCCGTCTTCAGGGGGCAGGTGAGTGGGAGGCTGCAGTATCCATCAGCATGGTGACCTTTAACCCCTTCCCTGGACCGGGAGGACCGTGCCAAGTTCACACAGGTGTTCAGCGCCGTCTTCAGGGGGCAGGTGAGTGGGAGGCTGCAGTATCCATCAGCATGGTGACCTTTAACCCCTTCCCTGGACCGGGAGGACCGTGCCAAGTTCACACAGGTGTTCAGCGCCGTCTTCAGGGGGCAGGTGAGTGGGAGGCTGCAGTATCCATCAGCATGGTGACCTTTAACCCCTTCCCTGGACCGGGAGGACCGTGCCAAGTTCACACAGGTGTTCAGCGCCGTCTTCAGGGGGCAGGTGAGTGGGAGGCTGCAGTATCCATCAGCATGGTGACCTTTAACCCCTTCCCTGGACCGGGAGGACCGTGCCAAGTTCACACAGGTGTTCAGCGCCGTCTTCAGGGGGCAGGTGAGTGGGAGGCTGCAGTATCCATCAGCATGGTGACCTTTAACCCCTTCCCTGGACCGGGAGGACCGTGCCAAGTTCACACAGGTGTTCAGCGCCGTCTTCAGGGGGCAGGTGAGTGGGAGGCTGCAGTATCCATCAGCATGGTGACCTTTAACCCCTTCCCTGGACCGGGAGGACCGTGCCAAGTTCACACAGGTGTTCAGCGCCGTCTTCAGGGGGCAGGTGAGTGGGAGGCTGCAGTATCCATCAGCATGGTGACCTTTAACCCCTTCCCTGGACCGGGCGGACCGTGCCAAGTTCACACAGGTGTTCAGCGCCGTCTTCAGGGGGCAGGTGAGTGGGAGGCTGCAGTATCCATCAGCATGGTGACCTTTAACCCCTTCCCTGGACCGGGAGGACCGTGCCAAGTTCACACAGGTGTTCAGCGCCGTCTTCAGGGGGCAGGTGAGTGGGAGGCTGCAGTATCCATCAGCATGGTGACCTTTAACCCCTTCCCTGGACCGGGAGGACCGTGCCAAGTTCACACAGGTGTTCAGCGCCGTCTTCAGGGGGCAGGTGAGTGGGAGGCTGCAGTATCCATCAGCATGGTGACCTTTAACCCCTTCCCTGGACCAGGAGGACCGTGCCAAGTTCACACAGGTGTTCAGCGCCGTCTTCAGGGGGCAGGTGAGTGGGAGGCTGCAGTATCATCAGCATGGTGACCTTTAACCCCTTCCCTGGACCGGGAGGACCGTGCCAAGTTCACACAGGTGTTCAGCGCCGTCTTCAGGGGGCAGGTGAGTGGGAGGCTGCAGTATCATCAGCATGGTGACCTTTAACCCCTTCCCTGGACCGGGAGGACCGTGCCAAGTTCACACAGGTGTTCAGCGCCGTCTTCAGGGGGCAGGTGAGTGGGAGGCTGCAGTATCCATCAGCATGGTGACCTTTAACCCCTTCCCTGGACCGGGAGGACCGTGCCAAGTTCACACAGGTGTTCAGCGCCGTCTTCAGGGGGCAGGTGAGTGGGAGGCTGCAGTATCCATCAGCATGGTGACCTTTAACCCCTTCCCTGGACCATGGAGGACCGTGCCAAGTTCACACAGGTGTTCAGCGCCGTCTTCAGGGTCTTCAGGGGGCAGGTGAGTGGGAGGCTGCAGTATCCATCAGCATGGTGACCTTTAACCGGACCGGGAGGACCGTGCCAAGTTCACACAGGTGTTCAGCGCCGTCTTCAGGGGGCAGGTGAGTGGGAGGCTGCAGTATCCATCAGCATGGTGACCTTTAACCCCTTCCCTGGACCGGGAGGACCGTGCCAAGTTCACACAGGTGTTCAGCGCCGTCTTCAGGGGGCAGGTGAGTGGGAGGCTGCAGTATCCATCAGCATGGTGACCTTTAGCCCCTTCCCTGGACCGGGAGGACCGTGCCAAGTTCACACAGGTGTTCAGCGCCGTCTTCAGGGGGCAGGTGAGTGGGAGGCTGCAGTATCCATCAGCATGGTGACCTTTAACCCCTTCCCTGGACCGGGAGGACCGTGCCAAGTTCACACAGGTGTTCAGCGCCGTCTTCAGGGGGCAGGTGAGTGGGAGGCTGCAGTATCCATCAGCATGGTGACCTTTAGCCCCTTCCCTGGACCGGGAGGACCGTGCCAAGTTCACACAGGTGTTCAGCGCCGTCTTCAGGGGGCAGGTGAGTGGGAGGCTGCAGTATCCATCAGCATGGTGACCTTTAACCCCTTCCCTGGACTGGGAGGACCGTGCCAAGTTCACACAGGTGTTCAGCGCCGTCTTCAGGGGGCAGGTGAGTGGGAGGCTGCAGTATCCATCAGCATGGTGACCTTTAACCCCTTCCCTGGACCGGGAGGACCGTGCCAAGTTCACACAGGTGTTCAGCGCCATCTTCAGGGGGCAGGTGAGTGGGAGGCTGCAGTATCCATCAGCATGGTGACCTTTAACCCCTTCCCTGGACCGGGAGGACCGTGCCAAGTTCACACAGGTGTTCAGCGCCGTCTTCAGGGGGCAGGTGAGTGGGAGGCTGCAGTATCCATCAGCATGGTGACCTTTAACCCCTTCCCTGGACCGGGAGGACCGTGCCAAGTTCACACAGGTGTTCAGCGCCGTCTTCAGGGGGCAGGTGAGTGGGAGGCTGCAGTATCCATCAGCATGGTGACCTTTAACCCCTTCCCTGGACCGGGAGGACCGTGCCAAGTTCACACAGGTGTTCAGCGCCGTCTTCAGGGGGCAGGTGAGTGGGAGGCTGCAGTATCCATCAGCATGGTGACCTTTAACCCCTTCCCTGGACCGGGAGGACCGTGCCAAGTTCACACAGGTGTTCAGCGCCGTCTTCAGGGGGCAGGTGAGTGGGAGGCTGCAGTATCCATCAGCATGCTGACCTTTATAACTCATTCGCAAACAAAACGTGCATAAACAAAAAAGGAGAAATGGTAGATAGGAAATGGTAGATCAGACTCTTTTATATATAGACTTTATATAGAACAACCGGGGGATACCGGGGAGTCTTTTGTGCAAATAGTTCCCCCACCTTCTGGAAGTTCTGTGCTTGTAGCTTCCTCTAATCTGTCACTCTTTTTGACTCTGCCTTTTCCCTTTGCTTACTGTCATCTACTATCTTTCTGCCGTACTGAGGCAGCCACATAGTCTGTCGCCGCCTTAAGGTGCATCCTATTACAAGGCAAACCTCATAGAATTTATACACAGTTATGAGTTTCTTATTATTATATTTTCTTACTACCATATTTTTCGAACTACAAGGCGCACCCCCCAAATTTTACCCAAATGTCAGATTTTGTTACTGCACTTTCTTACTAAAAAAAGGTTGCTTTAGCGTCCTTAAATCACTTTTCCATATACAGTGGAACCTCAGTATTGCGACCACCCTTCACACTGGCCAAAACTGTGCGTAATTGCGAGGTAGTCGTTATACTGGAGACTCTTTTAGTAATAAATAAGTAGAGAAGAGACTGGATTAAACTGGCGTGATCACATCACACCTCTTTTGGCTGAGCTCCACTGGCTTCCTGTCAAATTCCGCTGGCAGTTCAAGATGGCTACTTTCGCTTTTCATCACTTTGAAAAAACTCTTCCTCAGTACCTCTCTTCTTCTCTCTGCACCTACCAAAGCTCTCGCACTCTTCGTTCTTCTTCCCAGAAACTTCTTAAAGTTCCTAAGCGGTCCTTGAAATCTTCGGGTGAGAGGGCATTTAGTTTCGTTGCACCAAGCGTTTGGAATTCTCTCCCTGACCATACCCGTAAACTAGATGGGGGGGCGGAGGGATGGGGGGGGGGGGGTGGGTGAAGGGAGGTGGGTGTTGTGTTGTGTTATGATTATATGCAATGCATTCTCTAATATGTATTCATTTTCATAGAGATGTATGGTGAGGATATGTGAACCAGTCTGTTAGAAATGTTTGTACGAATGGTGAGTGAAAAGCGCATTGAGTTGCTTAGCAAGATTATGCGCTATATAAGCATTATTAATTATTATTATTATTATTATTACTGGGCGTGCCTGTTAAGTGGGGTTCGATTGTATTCTTATACTGTGGACAAATAAGAGAATGTTGTCTTATATTATGGTGTGGGCTGTTTCAGGGCGAGGTGGTGGCGGACCTTTTCCTGGAGAAGTCGCAGCACATGGAGTGCAAAGACCCCGAGGCCTTTCGCCGGGACATGGCTCAGCTGGTGAATGCTGCACGACAGACCACACTGAAACTTGCCAAGGTGACCTTGAGTGTGTGTGTGTGTGTGTGTGTGGAGAAGTTGCACCACAATGAGTGCAAGGATCCCAAGGCCTTTTGCCGGGACATGGCCCAGCTGGTGAATGCTGCACAACAGACCACTCTCCAAGTTGCCAAGGTGACCTTTGAATGTGTATGTGTGTATGTGTGTGTGTGTGGAGAAGTCGCATCGCATGGAGTGCAAGGATCCCGAGGCCTTTTGCACGACAGACCACACTGAAACTTGCCAAGGTGACCTTTGAATGTGTGTGCATGGATGCTCCTGCTTTCAGGATGTTCTGAAGTTCAGGATTTTGTTTTGGTCCAGGATGTCCTGAAGTTCAGGAAGTTTTTTTATTGCCTTGAGCTGGTGTTGCCGGATTATGAGGATTTGTGAAGATGTATTTTGCTGGTTATAGAGGTCATGAAGTTTAACCAGAAGTGAAAGTGCAACGAGAGCCTGTCAACTACATTGGAAACTGTTGTTTCCCTTCAGCTTTCAGTTTCAGGGGGACATTGCCCCCTGGAACACCCAGGAGGGGCACTGACCCTGCACTCCGCCGGGGCCTGGGCGGCCCTGGACCCCTGTCTTGCAGGATTTTTGACATTTCCCAGGAGTGTATGAGTGTGTGTATGTGAGTGTGTGTGGTGTGTGTGTGTATGAGTGTGTGTGTGTATGTGTGTGTGTGTGTGTGTGTGTGTGTATGTGTGTGTGTGTGTGTATGAGTGTGTGTGAGTGTGTGAGTGTGTGTGAGTGTGTGTGTGTGTGTATGAGTGTGTGTGTGTGTGTGTGTGTGAGTGTGTGTGTATTCAGTGTAATCATCATTCACAGATTGGATTGTAGAGGGGAAATATTGGTTTTTTTTGCTCCTTTTGCTATCTTTGCTGTTTGCTGTTTTCTTGTGTGTCTATGTTGATAAAGGCGCATTCGCCGAAATATCCAGATGTTTTGTTGTGTCTCTTGTGAATAAATAACGTCACTTTACACTTGTGTGTGCTGCTTGTTGCATGGCAATTATCAGTAAAATACTGATTGAAAAACCCAAATACTGAAAAGTGTTTTGACCTGTCAGTCCCAGGGACTGATACATTTTTGCTAGGACTGATAAATTGTTTAACAGAGGCTTTGATATTGTGAGTTTCTGTGGTTTCCGATGGTTTTTGTTTGCCTGAGATTGGTTTTGACACCAGTTGTTGGGGGAATTTGTTGCTGATGGGACTGTTTCAGAATTCATTGTGCAATCACTGTAATACAGTGTGTGTAGTGTGTGTGTGTAGTGTATGTGTATGTGTGTGTGTGTACGCGTGCGTGCGTGCGTGCATGCGTGCGTGACAACTGGTGAATGCTGCACGACAAACCATCCTCTTGCCAAGGTCAGCTTTGAATGTCAGTGTGTGGGTGTGTGTGTGAGAGTAACTTGTAAGGGAAGCTCTACCATGTATATGTAGAATGACTCGGTGGTAACGCGCTTGCATCGTAAAGCAACAAGTTCAGGTGCATTCCTGGCAGCAGCAGAATTGTTTTCTTCTCACTCTCCACTCTCAATTTTTCATCTTTAATACTGAATCACTCGTTCTTATTTTTTTTAACTCCTCGTTCAAGCTCAATTTCTCATTCTTGGAGCTCAGTTCATCATTCTCTGACCACCAATTTTCCTTGTAATAATAATTATAATACATAGCATTTACAAGAATTAGACTCAGGGCGCTTACATTCACTGAATCACACGCAAATACACTTACATTCTCCCGCATTCATACAGCCATGTCTCTGAAGTCACAGAAGAAAAGCTTTTTGAAACAGATGGGTCTTGAGCTGGGTGAAAACTGGAAAGGGCTGGTTGGTGACGGAGGTGGACAGGGAGATAATTCCAGACAGTGGGGGCACAAAAACTTAAGCTGCGCTGACCAAAAGATTTCAAATTAGTTTTGGGTACCTTTGAAAAAGCATGGCATTGGAAGATCGGAGTGAGCGAGAAGGAGTGTATGTGTGGAGAGCATTAGAGAGGTAAGGCGGAAGGGTTTGCTCAAAATGACGGAAGGCAAGGACTGCAACCTTGTACTGTAGGCAAAACTGGACTGGGAGCCAGTGCAGCTCTCTCAGGAGTGGCGTGACATGCTCTTTCGTAAAATGAGACTAGCCGCACTGTTTTGAATTCGCTGAAGACGTGCAATTTCTGCCAAAGGAAGACCAAGCAAAATGGCCAGGTTTTGTACTCCTAACAATGTTGTTGTTTTTCTGTGCCGCAGCTCAAGGTGTCAGCGTTGCTGTCGGAGGTGTTTGCCGTGTTGAGCCGGCACCACATCCAGCTGGAGTCCAACTTTGCCACCGTCATCCTGGCCATGGGCATCGTGGAGGGCCTGGGACGCTCCCTGGACCCCCACCTGGACATCCTCACCAAGGCCAGCACCCTGCTCCTGGGAGAGGCCTTTAGGGCTGGACATCCTCACTAAGGCCAGCACCCTGCTCCTGGGAGAGGCCTTTAGGGCTGGACATCCTCACCAAGGCCAGCACCCTGCTCCTGGGAGAGGCCTTTAGGGCTGGACATCCTCACCAAGGCCAGCACCCTGCTCCTGGGAGAGGCCTTTACGGCTGGACGTCCTCACTAAGGCCAGCACCCTGCTCCTGGGAGAGGCCTTTAGGGCTGGACATCCTCACCAAGGCCAGCACCCTGCTCCTGGGAGAGGCCTTTAGGGCTGGACATCCTCACTAAGGCCAGCACCCTGCTCCTGGGAGAGGCCTTTAGGGCTGGACATCCTCACCAAGGCCAGCACCCTGCTCCTGGGAGAGGCCTTTAGGGCTGGACAGCCTCAGTAAGGCCAGCACCCTGCTCCTGGGAGAGGCCTTTAGGGCTAGACATCCTCACTAAGGCCAGTACCCTGCTTCTGGGAGAGGCCTTTAGGGCTGGACATCCTCACTAAGGCCAGCACCCTGCTCCTGGGAGAGGCCTTTAGGGCTAGACATCCTCACCAAGGCCAGCACCCTGCTCCTGGGAGAGGCCCTTAGAGGGTGAGGTCTTTGCGTTGATGATTAGCATCCTCACGTGGACATCCTCACCAAGGCCAGCACCCTGCTCCTGGGAGAGGCCTCCTGCCTCTTAGTCATTTTTTGTGCTAAAAATAGAAATAAATGGTACATTCTAGAAACAGTTTTGTCAAGTTGAATTGTTAGTATGATGATGGCTGCTTAGGTGTGAGATATACGTTCTTTCTCTCAGTCCGTAAATGAACCACTGTCACAATAGATGATTTTCGGAAAAAAATAGGGGAGAGCACTTCGTGAAAATTAGAGTTGTTTACCTCCATTACTTGGTCAAATACCATGGCAACAATGCAACAATGGCGCTGAAGCTTGAAACCGCAGGATGCGAGTCAGCAACTTGCAAACAATTTAAAATTTAAAAAAGGGGGGTGGCCAGTTGCTACAAAGTGATAGAACTTGCAAACTGTGACGTAAAAACATAAATTACATCAATTTCAGAAGTGACGCACTGCGTTCTACATGCTGTGTGTCTCCTCAAACACATGAAGCGAGGGCTGGGGATTTACCTGATGGTAGAGTAATTTCCCCTGTTTGACCGATTGAATTAGGCAAGATCACTCCCACACACCATGAAATTACTCCCCTTAATTATTTCCAAACAATTCCTATTGATGGAAGACCAAAAACTAAGCACAAAATTAATTTAATGTATTTTATGGATAATAAGGCAATGTGGTTTTTTCCTGAGACTCCTGTGCCTCAAGATAAAATTTTAGTCAACTATTTTTTTAACATAATGATTGAATTACAATCATCATATAGTAATAAGCCAAGTGTCCGTGTGTGTGTGTGTGTGTGTCTGAAACACAAAACAGGCCTTATAACTCTGCCGTTTTTTGACCGAATCGCTTCAAATTTGCTGTGAGCCCTAACGGGGCGATGGCAACGGCAACCGAGGTGGCCGTGTCATTTGCGCGGTTTCGCAAATGCGCGAAACGCGTATCCGCCGGACTCTTGGCGCCCGTATCTCCGGCATTGCCTTCGAATTTGGCAGGTAGATGACCGGGGACGGTGACTATCGGTGTGCCAAACCGGAAGCGAATCGGTTCAGAAACGCGCGCGCTATACGCCGCTTCACCTTTTCACGAATAACTCCGCCGTTTCTTAACCGAATCGCCTCAAATTTGCTGTCAGGCTTGCTATGGCCCGGGCAAAGCCTGGCAGCAAATTGGAAGAGAATCGGGAGGGCGCGTCACTCTCAGAGCAGCGCCAACGGGAAACGGGGCCTTATAACTCCGCCGTTTCTTAACCGAATCGCTTCAAATTTGCTGTACTCAGCGTTACCAGTACTTGGCGTTACCGTTACTAGGCATTACCAGTACGGTGCATTGCCAGTACTAGGCGTTGCGCTAGTAATTTTAAAAGGCATGCTTTAAGCAAACAAAACTGTCAATGAAGGGACGTTTATAAGCCGCGAGGCTTAGGCTTGAGCCAGCCCCACACTATACTATGCTATGCTATACTATACTATACTATACTATACTATACTATACTATACTATACTATACTATACTATACTATACTATACTATACTATACTATACTATGCTATGCTATACTATGCTATATACTATATACTATACTAACTCAACAAAACTTTGTTATCTCATACGAGAAAATCGGTGATAATTAAAAAATGTGATTGATCATTTACAAATGAAAGTTGGGTTTAATGTCTGCTCGGCTATAAAGAGCACATGTGGGACGAACCATCATTCATTTATTGGTCACTTTCAAAGTAGCTACCGGGGGTATTCATTGCAAATTCAGATTTTGGGTGAAATGTGAAGGTGTGCCTTTTAATGTGAAAAAGCCTTACGGTCTGTAAAATATGGTAAATATAGGGTAAGACGGGGTAAAAAGCCCATGGGCGGGTAAGAAGCCCATGCCAATTATCTCATGAAATAAAGCACATTTCAGTCAAATTTGCCCATGAGACGAATGCTAAACATTAACACTCGTCTCATGGGCAAAATGTGACTGAAATGTGCTTTATTTCATGAGATAATTGGCATGGGCTTCTTACCCGCCCATGGGCTTTTTACCCCGTCTTACCCTAATCTACAGAAATGAAAAGACGGTTGATGCATGCTATATCTAACAGTTACACACACACACAGACACACACACATGCATGCACACATGAATGCACAAACACATTTTTCTTCATACATATCTTTTTCACTATTCTAAAGGAGTGAACGTTTGCATTACCGGGTAGTCAACCCTCTGGTAGGGGTACCAAAACATTTCCTCAAAATATTTGGTATTTGTATTTGGTATATCCTAGTCACATAGACTTATCTCTGTGAAATCCGGGCTGCTCTCCCCCTCTAGTATTATTATTGTCGTCAGTAGGGGGCTTGGTAGAGTAGGTGGTGTCCTGCATACAGGCTCCACTGAGCTCCACCGAAGTGATTCAGCAGCAGTGCAGTGTCTCCTCGGTTCGTTGCCTCCTGATGACCTAACATAGATTCGCTCCCCTTGGACTGCTGGTTTCAGATTCTGCTATTTGAACAAGCCGGGGTGTGGCTGCGAGTTGGCACTCGGAATGAGCGACGTGGGAGCAACGCCAATGTACTGTTTGGTCCATCTGTTTATACGTCTGTACATCTGTTTTATATAAGATGGGACAGCAACAACAAAAGGATTCTCATCCTTTTATCCTCTGTTTTCCTGCATCTCCACGCCCCATCCTTTCGACGAGTGCACATAGACGATATCAAGATACTTCAAGGAGGAAGAAAAAGAGAAGAGAAAAAAGGATTCTCATCCATTTATCCCCTGTTTTCCTGCATCTCCACGCCCCATCCTTTCGACGAGAGTACATAGACGATATCAAGATACTTCAAGGAGGAAGAAAAAGAGAAGAGAAAAAAGGATTCTCATCCATTTATCCCCTGTTTTCCTGCATCTCCACGCCCCATCCTTTCGACGAGTGCACATAGACGATATCAAGATACTTCAAGGAGGAAGAAAAAGAGAAGAGAAAAAAGGATTCTCATCCATTTATCCCCTGTTTTCCTGCATCTCCACGCCCCATCCTTTCGACGAGAGTACATAGACGATATCAAGATACTTCAAGGAGGAAGAAAAAGAGAAGAGACAAAAGAAGAAGGGACAAAACAAGATGGCAAACACAGCTTGGGGTCAAAGTTCACCTTTGCTGGATAGTTTGCTTTGCCCAGCGCTGGTGGAAAAAATGGCGAAGATTTGCGACATAAATATCAAAACAATGGGTTAACTTAAGTCATGGCATCATTTGAATTTTTGTAAACAGATTATCCACATTGCAACACCCCCCCCCCCCCCCCACCCACAAACTGGATGTTTTGATGTTGGATTTTTTTTTTTTTTTTTTTTTTTTTTTTAGGAAACTGGGTTATCACTTGGTGGAAATGTGCACTATATCACGGCTTTCTAGTTTTAGTTTATTTTGGAAAAGGTACAGTGTCCTAAAAGTAATGGCAAAATGATTATGCTGGGACGAAAATAAGCTCAATTATTACTTGAGGCCAAGGATGGGCACAAAAAAAGATTATTAAAGAGAGAAAACCCCCCCCAAAAAACCCATCAATTCAGCTGAATATAAATGTCCAAGTCTGGTGGTTCAGACATATGATATACACCCATAGCTGTGGGGCGTCAGTCATCCGTGACATGGCTACACATGTTCAACTGCTGAGACCGCTGGGAAACACTATGACAAGCCATACTAATGAACCCACACAGAAGTTATGCAAATATATAAGAGAGAGAGAGTTCCGTGGCAAAATAATCAGAGTTGATTGTGGCCACGCATAGCTAAGAAGAAGAAGAAGAGAGAGAGAGAGAGAGATGAGTAAGTAAATGTAAATGATGTGACTTGCCAGCAAACGAGCATGAGTCAGCAGCCTTGATTAATAACAATACAATCACAGGGATAACTACATCACCCACTTGGTATGGTCGGAACGCAGGGATGAATAATACATAGAAACTTTATACCTATCTGTTTTGCTGAAAATGTAACAAAACCCCAATGTTGGACACCGCAACCCCCACAAATGTTGGGATTTAACACTCTACCCCGCCCCTAAATGTTAGACTTTACACACACACACACGATGTTGGAATTTAGCAACCCACCCCAGAATGATGGATTTCACGCACAAGCACACACATACACACACACACACACACACACACACACACACACACACACTACTATATGTTGGATTTTAGCACACACCTTAATGTTGGATTTTACATACACCCACCCTCCTCTAAATGTTGGATTTAACATCACCCCCCACCCCACCTCCCAAACAGTGTTGAGTTTTTGAGTCAACTGACATAAAAGACATCATTGTCGGGGTGTCTGTGACAGTTCTGCCAAATTTTCATTATGATTGGCTCAGCAGTTTTGGCTGCATAGGGTGGAACAATTTTTGTCACTCGGACAGAGCAACGAACAGGCCTTCGATCATTCCAATGTTTGTGTGTTTGTTGTCTTACCCTGACTTAAAGACTCCAGGGATAATCCCAACAGCCAAAGCGCATGAACACTATGGCACAAATGCACCAGCTAGGGAAGAGAACAATACGTGTGTGACCGTTTTTGATTACCCCGCCACATGAGCAGCCACACTCCGACTTCAGAGAATCGTTCCAATGTGATTGCATTGTAAATGAACGGGGAGTACATGACAAGAGGTTAGGCCTACAGCAGAACACTGTCTATGTCCGTAAGAGCTCATGCAAATAGAACGTAAATCTCACTACAGTGGAACCTCCCTATTAAGACCTCCCATTATAAGACTCCCTCCTACATAAGACCTACTTCTCTGAGACATTGCCCTTCTTTGTAAGTATTAAAATTACCTCCCTTATAAGACCCCTCCATTATAAGACCTCATTTTTGGATTATTTTTGAAGGTCTCATAAGGGAGGTTCCACTGTACCTCCAAACACATCCAATCTGACGACTAAACATTTCCAGGGCCGGACCTGGGACACAGGGGGGTTACAAACAAGGGCGGGGGTTATTTAATGTGGCGGTACCATAGCCGATGAGGTTTAACCGAGGCATGGTTACCGCTACACCTATCTGTATTGTTAAAAAAAACTCGGGACTTTACTGGTGTTGCACTGCCTCCGGGCATTGCAGCCAGTATTGTTCCCAACATCCTTGTATTTACAAATGTCCAATATGTGTCTATGACCGAGAGGACGTAAAACATCATTTTCATCAGGGCGGGGGTCTGGGGGTCGGCGTAGGCCTCCGGTAGGGTCAGGGGGCAACGCCCTCTTAAACGGAAGCTTTTTTTAAAAACAAAATAAAGTGCCCAAACTCCCTTTAAATTGCACCGTAGAGCAACAAAACGCTAAGTATGACCCGCTGTCTTTCTTTTTCTTCTTCTCTTTCTCTTTTTTTGTTTGTTTGTTTGTTGGGAGGGGGGTTATTTACGGAACCCAGGTAATCCCACCTGGATCAGGCCCTGCTTTCCATGATGGAATAATCTCTCTCTCTCTCTCTCTCTCCTCTCTCTCTCTCTCTCTCTCTCTCCTCTCTCATCTCTCTCTCTCATCTCTCTCTCTCTCTCTCTCTCTCTCTCTCTCTCTCTCTCTCTCTCTCTCTCTCTCTGTCTCTGCAAACACACGCCTTTCACACATGTGTAATATTTGGTTATCGTGCATCACAGTATTTTGTGCACAATTAACGTGCATGCGCACACACGCACACACACACACACACAGTTCCTTCTTTCCCCGGACAATCAGGGAGTGGAACGACCTGCCTCAGTACATCAGCAGTGGAGACCAGAACTCCAGAGAGTTTCGTAGCCAGTGTCTCTGTCTCAGTCTGTTTCTCACTCTTCTCTCTCTGTCTCTGCAAACACACGCCTTTCACACATGTGTAATATTCGGTTATCTTGCATCACAGTATTTTGTGCACAATTAACGTGCATATGCATGCGCACGCACACACACACGCACACACACACACACAGTTCCTTATTTCCCCGGACAATCAGGGAGTGGAACGACCTGCCTCAGTACATCAGCAGTGGAGGCCAGAACTCCAGAGAGTTTCGCAGCCAGTGTCTCTGTCTCAGTCTGTTTCTCACTCTTCTCTCTCTGTGTCTGTCTGTCTGCCAAAGACGGTAACAGACCGAGACACAAAGAGAGAGAAGAGTGAGATACAGACTGAGACAGAGACACACAGAGAAAGAAAGAGAACGGAGACAGAGCGAGAGAGAGAGAGAGAGAGAAGTGGCAAACAGAAAAAGACAAAGAGAGAGACTGTGAGGGAAAAATAGCCTGAATTTTACTTCCCACTAGAGGGTAAATAGCCACTGTCTTTTTGCTTTAATTGTCCTTATTCCTTTCTTTTTCATGGTGGGGGGGGGGGGGGGGGGATGTAGAGAGAGAGAGAGAGATTATGTGCATTGAAGGTTCGAGTGTGTGTCACAGTGTGTGTGTGTGCGCGCGTGCGTGCGTGCACGCACAACAACAACATTACATTACAGTAATAACAGTATCATACGGCGCTAAATCTGGATAGAAATGAAACCGAAGCGCACACGCATGCTAACAATTCGTAACGCATTCAAACAAATGCGTTATACAAAGACGAACAAGAAGATAACACACACGCACACACGCACACTCAAGCACACACACACACGCACACACGCACGTACACACACACACACACACACTGACACACACACACAACACACACACACACTACAGACACACACACCACACGACACACACATAGTGACACACACGCGCGTGGGCACGCACGGCACACACACACACACACACTGTCACACACACACACGCACTCGCACACACACACACACACGACACACACTGACACACACACACACACCTACACACACACACACACACGCACACACGCACACACACACACCATATACACAACACACACACACACATACACACACACTGTGTGACGCACGCGCCGGCGCACGCACGCACACACACAAACACACACACTGACACACACACACACACACCGCGCGCACGCACGCATGCACGCACGCAACTGACACAACACACACACACACACGCACGCGCACACGCACGCATGCACGCACACACACTGACACACACACGGCGCCGCACGCAACACGCACACCACGCACGCACGCACACACACACACACACGGCACACACTGACACACACACACTTCCGCACGCACGCACGCACGCACGCACGCACGCACACACGCGCGCACGCACACACACACACACACACACACACACACACACACACACAGTGACACACACACACACCACACACACACACACACACACAGAGTAGTTTATTTGACATAACGTTTTTGGGTCCGACTGCGGGTATGGTTGGGTACCGACCCATTTATTTCTGTTTGTGTTGTGGAACAAAGACTTTTCTCGTGTGCTTTGTTCTATTTCCTCAGTTAGGCTGCCAACTTCATCAAATTGAAAATGTTAGTAATATCAAAAATAATATATATCCATCTGAGCTAATTATATGTACATCCGCCCCGCCCTCGAGTCGATCTCTGGCCAGCGCACGAGCACACCTGACCTCTTTTGACCTTCGCCACGCCCCCAGTCGAACTCCACCCTCTCCCCTCCTACCCGCACTCTTCTGTCAAAAAGACAATGACGTCATGTAGGAAAACACGAGGGCGACCGACTGCTAAGCAAAACCAAGCGAGTTCACAGCCTTCTTCAGGCTTCAAACAACAGGCTATTGATTTTAGTTTTATTATGTTAACCTTGCTTGACTATTCTGGCAATTAATCTGTGCGTTTAGTTTAGGCAATGACAAAGAGTGGGCAAAATGAGAAAACGCCCTGCGAAAAAATCATATGTATGATGATGATCTTGATTTTGACAGTGAATGTGACATTCGCTTTTTGAGTCTGCGAGTTCAAGTTGTTGATGAATGTGTGCCTTTTAAACATGTCACGGAATAAAACACTAATTTCTTTTAAACCTTGTCTGTTTTGACAAGCGCAGGGAACGAGGAAGGTGAGGGACATAAGTCATTAAGTGCGTACGTAAAGCAGACGCAATACTCCAATAGTAATCCGGGTGACCTCCCCCTGTTTGTGACCGGAAAATTATCCAACCATTCTTTGTTATTGTTTTTGATCCAACCTTGTCGTGGGTTGTCGTTCGTCTGCTCGTATTCAAAATGGAGACTACAGAAGCAGACAGTGTGAATGTGTCAGGGGAGTCGACGAAAAAAGGTGAACACGCGAGTAATTCTGACGCTGGTCGAAAAGAGAGGTCGGAGTCATGCAGCAGCCATGCCTCAGAGAGTGGGGATCCCAAGGAGGAAGAGGCGGAGGGTGCGTGGAAGAAGGCGTTCACTGTGTGGTACTTGGGCTCTGCCATCATGCATCGCCTCTACACACAAAGTCTGCAGCCTTGGGTCATGGCTGAGGTCAAAAGGAAAAGGGACGGCATCAGAGAGGTAAACAAACTGACCCCCAAAACGCAACTTGCTGTATTGCTTACGCAGGGCTTAAAACATGGTGCTTTGCTTTGGGATTAGCCACTCAAGTCTTAGAGGCCTGTCATGTTAAAATTCCTAGCTCGTTAAAATTCCTAGCTCGCTATGCTATAACTTATAGCATAGCGAGCTAGGAATTTTAAAATTAAAAAGAAACACAAAACGCTATGGCTATAACTTATAGCATAAGCGAGCTAGGAATTTGTAAACGAGCTAGGAATTTTATTTAATAGTATAACTGACTATTTGCGGGGGCGGGTTGTGGCGGCATTTTGCGACATTGAGTATGAACGACAAATTTCACTTTTTTTCAAGGGTTAGGGATAGGGTTAGGTAAATCAACTAAATGGTTCAAGTAACGAAAAAGTGAAATTTGTGGTTGCCGCAAATAGTCACTCTCATAGTAGCGAGCTAGGAATTTTAGCGAGCTAGGAATGTTAACCCTACAACTACAACAGTACAAGGCCACCCTAACTGTGTACTACAAATGTAGACACAGACACACATGTGACACATGTAGACACACATGTCACACATGCACATGCCTGCAGGTGTGACACACACATGCACTAATGGTTATCATACTGTAAATGCACAGTGACAACACCCCTTGTCTGAATCACTTTTAGTGAAATGACGTAAAATCAAAGAACACACACACATGCACACACTGTGACTAACACACACACACTCTAACAACACATGTCACACAACACCCAAACACCTACACACACACACACACACACACACACCCACACATGCACACACACACAAGCACACACACAAACCCACACTAGTCACTTACCTGCCACCCCACCCACTCAGAGAGATAGAAGACTCAGAGAGATAGCTTGCTTTTTTGACAAGTGGAAACACCTTTCTCTCAGGGACTATCAGTATCACACAAGGCCTGTCT
>CM065692.1:36071-38571 GCA_017654935.2 Phymorhynchus buccinoides
GTCCAGCTTAAGCACGTACAAAGCATTTCACTTTGTAGTTTCTTTTTGCGTTTGTTTTTGTTTTTAATTGTTTTGTTTACGTTGTCTTTGATTTCTTTGGACCACCTTTTAACGGCAGCCATTTTCCAGCTACAAATTCCCATTAAGCTTACCTGGGCAGAAAACAAACGATTGTGTCCGCAATGTTGGAGATTCCTCTGTGACGTGCATAAAACACAGCCTATTCTTCCCTCCCACAATGAAGAACATAAAGTCACCCAGGACTGGATAGCAGACCCTCATTTGATGCCTTTCAGTGACATGGGTGTTAAATCATTGTGGTCCCAAGAGGCGACAGTGACGATGAAAGGTTTTAACGGGGGGGGGGGGGGGGGGGGGGGGGGGGGGGGGGGGGGGGGAGGAGACGGCAGGGGGGGGGGGGGGGGGGGGTGGCGACGGGGGGGGGGGGGGGGGGGACGGGGGGGGGGGCGGGGGGGGGGGGGGGGGGGGGGACGGGGGGGGGGGGCAAGTATATATCGAATGGCCTATTTCCCTGTGGTAGCTTAGAAGGTTTACTAATTGACTAATCTGAGTATTCTTTCTCGTTTTGTTAATTAACGGAGGTTTGCGCTGTTTCACAATGTATCTTACTGTCAAGGTCGAAGAGAAACAAGAAAAACGGTGTAGAGTGGCAAAGCGGTAGCTCTTTCGCCTCGTGTCAAGTAAACCCGAGTTCGAACCTGGGTACAGGGGATTTTTCCGTCTCACTTTGCACTAGGTCTTACGGTCTGAACGTGGATGGAGTCTTTCGGATGAGACGATAAACCGAGGTCCCGTGTGCCCATGCACTTAGCACACGTTAAACCCAGTGGCAACGAAAAAGTTGTCATTTGGTAAAAATGTATCCCGCCCCCCCCTTTCATTCCTCATCAGTCACGAAAAATCGCATGAGGTTTGGCTCCCAATGGACGCGCTCCCATTTGGGGGTCTATGAAGTAGAAACTAAGACATACTAATCAGAGACCCTCTAAAAAAGAATGTGCAGGGGGTCCCAAAAAAATTGCACTAGAAAACTGGTAAGGGGATTATTTTCTAGCACATTTGCAATGAGGCACTGGATTACGGTCTGAAGAGTGGTGTTAAAACATTGGATCAAATCAAACTTATAAATCAAATGTCAAAGTGACAAATTTCTCAAAGTCATTGTCCATGCTGTCATTCTTCCACAGAAGTCGGTTGGGTTTTTTAATTCTATTTCTTAGTCAATCACCAATCCCACCACCATCCCCACCCCACCCATCGACACACCCCCTCCACCCGTTTCTCCCGAATGGCCATTGACCTGGCCATCATAGCTCACCTTAATACACTCGATAAATGGAAGAGGGCTCCCAGGGACCCCCATGTTGAGGGCCTATGAAGTACTAACATTCTAAAGACCCTCTAAAAAGAATACGCAGGGTGTCCCAGGAGATGCACTATAAATGTTTTGTTAGCTTTCGCAATGCCACTGGGACACCCTCTATCCTGCCTCTAGGATCCTCTATATTGTCAAGTGAAGGAGTCTATTGGGACCCATTTTGTTTTTGGCGGGACGATTGGGAACCCTGCATACAGCAACACACACAACATCGAAACGCTTCTAAACCATGACAGGCCATGCATATCAAAGGAAGATAGGGAAGGACAAGGGTTCCCAAAAAATAATAAGAACTAAACGTGTTTGTGTGCGGTGTGTGTTTGTGTGTGTGTGTGTGTGTGTCAAAGTCAAAGTCAAAGTCAAACATTTTATTTCCAGATGGGAACATTGTATAAGCAAATGACATGTTTTTTTCCCCAACAAGCCATCCATTAAAAAAAATGATGTGTGAAAGAAAAATTAAAGAACTAAACATTCAAGCCAAATTTTATTTCCAGTGTGTGTGTGTGTGGTGTGTGTGTGTGTGTGTGGTGTGTGTGTGTGTGTGTGTGTGTGTGTGTGTGTTGTGTGTGTGTGTGTGTGTGTGTGTGTGTGTGAGTGTGTGTGTATGTATGTGTGTGTGTATGTGTGTATGTGTGCGTGCGTGCGTGCGTGTGCGTGCGTGCGTGCGTGCGTGCGTGTGTGTGTTGTGTGTGTGTGTGTGTGTGTGTGTGTGTGTGTGTGTGTGTGTGTTTGTGTGTGTGTTCGTTCTTTATTTTAACGTCTATCCAACTTACAGTGATCTTAGACGAGAGAGAGAGAGAGAGAGAGAGAGAGAGAGAGAGAGAGAGAGAGAGAGAGAGAGAGAGAGAGAGAAAGAGAGAGAGAGAGTGTGTGTGGTGTGTGTGTGTGTGTGTGTGTGTGTGTGCTGTGTGTGTGTGCGTGTGCGTGCGTGTGTCTGCACGCATAGACATATGAGCTTGTGCGTGCAGACAGAGAGACAGACACAGACATACACATAATTAAATACATAGATGAATACAGATTGGAGAGAGAAAAAGAGAGACGTGTGTGTGTGTGCGCCGCGTGTGTGTGTGTGTGTGTGTGTGTGTAAATGCGCTC
>CM065692.1:43571-46071 GCA_017654935.2 Phymorhynchus buccinoides
GAGATAGCTTACTTACTTCAAATGACAGAAAGGCATTCAATAAACAGAGGAATAAAGTGAACTCAATGAAGAGAAGGGCAATGAAAACATACTTTCAAGATTTGGTAACTTCCTCCCAGAATCAGAAATCAATTTGGAAAGCTATTAACCTTTTGACTAACATAAATTCTGACCATAAAGCGCATTGTCCTATATCAGAATTATCACCTGATGATTTAAACTCTCATTTCGCTAATGTTGCTGATAAGTTAATCACCAATGACAAAACACATGAAAATGATTTACAAGAACTGGGTGATTACTGTCGTTCAAAAAATATTTCAACACCCTTTACCATACTGCCCATGTCTGTGACTGAAACATTGAATTCCTTATTACATTTGAAACAGTCAGGATCAAGAGACTTAGATTGATTAGATAGTAAGATTTTAAAACTAGGTGCACCTGCCATTGCAGACACGCTTACTTATGTTTACAATTTTTGCATTGATAAAGGACAATTTCCTACCCAATTTAAACAAGCAAAAGTAATACCCTTTTATAAATCAGGTGATCGTACCAATCCCTCGAAGTATCGCCCTATATTAGTACTTTCGCTCCTGTCAAAGCCACTGGAAAAACATATTCAATTGAATTTATGTAAGCATCTGAACCATTACGATCTACTTCATGAAAATCAATCAGGTTTTCGTGAAAACCACTCGTGTCACACATCTCTGACACATCTTACTGACAGATGTCTTTCAAATATTAATAATAACGAGTTTACTGGAATTCTTTTTATTGACTTTGCTAAGGCATTTGATGTTATTAATCATGCCCTTTTGACAAGAAAACTTAAGTACTACAATTTGTCCAGTCACGCCATTACATTTATTTCCTCTTTTCTTTGCGACCGTCAACAGCTCGTTGAAATCAGCTAAAAAAGATCAACATTATTACCAATTAAGTTTGGAGTTCCTCAGGGCTCAGTATTAGGACCCATTTTATTTTCTCTTTATGTAAATGGCTTACCGCTTTGTTTACAATGTTCCTCTGAAATGCTTGCTGATGACACATCTTTACAGTCTAGTAATAGTAACCCTAACGAATTGGTAAATGAACTCCAGAAAAATGTTGAAAAATTAGTGAACTGGACTGAAGAAAATCATATGTCTCTAAATGCTACCAAAACAAAATGCATGTATGTTACCACGAGACAAAAAAGACAGAAAATGAACTCCTCGTTCCCATCATTGTTCATTCAAGATCAAAAGATAGAAGAAGTATCTTCACATAAAGTCTTGGGTGTTGTTATAGACAATAATTTATCATGGTCAAATCATATATCTAATCTTGGTAAACGCATTTCAAAAAGAATATATCAACTTGCAAGAATAAAAAGATTTTTTGAATCGTGACGCACGAAAAAGCTTTTTTCATGCACATATCTTATCCCTTATAAATTATGCATCAACTCTTTGGGACAATAGCAGCGAAACAAATCTGAAACAATTAAATCGTTTACACAAACGAGCAATAAAATTAATACAGTTGAAGTCCAGTTCACTCACTAAATGTGATTACAAATCTTTAAACATCCTGCCATTTAAGGAAAGACTATTATATAACAAATGTGTATGCATGTACAGCGTTGTGAATGGAATAGCCCCTAAGAAAATCACCCAACATTTTGTTAGCAACGAAAGCAGAAATACACACAAACTTTCTTGTCCCAGACCCCGTATAATAATCTAAGTTAGTTTAGTTTGGAATGTTTTGTTTTGCATGTTGATTTATTTTTCGAGTTGCTTTCGTTACTTTTCATTCTGAGGACAGGATGAAAAAAAGCTATCAAGCTTACTCCTTTATCCTCAATAAAGATCATTTTGACTTGACTTGACTTGACTTGACACACACACACACACCACACACACACACACACACACACACACACACACACACACACACACACACACACACACACACACACACACACACACACAGTTTTGTTGGGTGTGTGTTTTTTTTGGGGAAGAAAGATTGAAATGTTGTATATACGAACACGAACATTAAGGACGCACAAACATGGAGTTTGAACTTACAGCGACACAGCATTTCCACTAACGGCAAGGGGATAGAGAGGGATGGGAAACGTTACAGTTTATGATTACCCGGGTAGCCTGAGCATTGGAAGAGATACATTACTTGCATAACACTCCATCCTAACGCAGAGAGCATGCATCTGTCGCCAATGTTATTAACGAGTAGAGTTCAAGAGCTGTTACAGTATGCAGCCTACGTGCCAGTTGCAGATGATTCGAGAGAGAGGAGAGAGAGAGAGAGAGAGAGAGGGAGAAGTAGAGAGAGAGAGACGAAGAGAAATGACCAATGAAAATTAAGTATATATTCCATAGGAGGCGAAAGCCCCCTTTGGAAGGGGGGGGGGGGGGGGGACAAACAAACATTAATAAAAAACACACAGTTTCATTTCATGCACCATTTTTAGCAAAGGAATTAA
>CM065692.1:51071-61939 GCA_017654935.2 Phymorhynchus buccinoides
ATGCACAAATTGGTGTTTTGTAGAGTGGCAGCAGTAGTAGCGCGTTGCTTCGGGTCAAGTAAACCCATTCGAGGAGAGTTCGAATCTTGGGTACAGGGGTGTCTTCCTTCACTTTTTGCACAAGGCCTTGCGGTCTGAAATGTTGCGTTCTTCGTATGAGACAATAAACCGGAAGTCCCGTGTGCCCATTCACTATAGCACACGTTAAGCCCAGTGGCAATGAAGAAAAAGCTGTCATTTGGTCACAACAATTGACCCCCCTCACTTCCTTCCTCATAACAAAAATCGCATGGAAAAAAACCCAATTGAAAACATAAAATTGGGTGGCGCAGCCTCGGCTGCGACGCTTCTCTCCAGGTGGGAGCAACCCGAATTTCACAGATACGCCTGTCTGGTGACATAATGTACCTAACCTAACCTAACCTAAAAATTCTGCTAATAAAAATGATTGCATTGTTTGAACTCATATATCTTCCTCCCATCCACCTTCAGCTCTATCAACTAGGTGGTTCCACTGCGTAATGGTTCAAAACACACGCGCGTTATTTTCACTCTTTCCCCATGGCATCAACAGTGATAGGCTAGCACGATAAAGGTTCTCTGGCACGTCAAACATTATTATCAAAAATTACTACAGTGGAAACCTCCTTATAAGCCTTCAAAAATCATCCTAAATGAGGTCTTATAAGGGAGGGGGTTTATAAGGGCAGGTAATGTAATGCTAGCAAAAGAGGGCAAAAATGTCTAAAAGAAGTAGGTCTTGATATGAGAGGGGAGTCTTATAATTGGAGGTCGTTATAAGAGAGGGTTACACTGTATCTCCCCAATAGCAACACATGGTCAGTTGCTAAGTAAATAATGGCCTCCCTAACACTGTGTTGCATCGGGAAATAGATATATTCTGTGAATATGGTTAACGTGTACAGATATCTTAATCATTACTGTGTTGCCATGGGAAGAGACGGTGAAAAATAGCAACGTGTATGTTAACTTTGCGGTCTAGTCTTACTCTCTAGTCTAGTCCCAGACATTGCAGCGCAGCATTGCATACTGGACGTCACCAGAAAGAGAAACGACTAGGTCGATCCCGGAGATGACAGAATGTAGGGGAAGGGGAAACATGCCAAAATATACTCGTTCAAAATAAGAAACGCCACAATTTCAGAAAGCAATGTAAGATCAATACCCCCCTCCCACCACACCCCCCCCTACTGATGTCTGGGACGTGTGGTACATTGGACAGCCACCTGTGCAGTAACGCACTTATTGAAAGTGAATGAAACGTCCGAAGAACAACTTTAAAAGGAACACCCGACGGGTGAGGGTTTTTGCAAAAAAAAACACGTCGAGAGAGATCACCAGAAAAGACAACGTTTTTCAAGAGAGAGGAAACACTCACTTTGCTCTGTTGTCTAGAAATCTAACCGTCAAAACGGCGAATTCATCCTTGGAGGAGTTGCCGGAGAGAGTAAAGCTTATTTGGATCCGGGTGGGCAGGAGCAATCAAGAATTGGTTGAAGCTTTTTATTTCTTGTAGTCAGTAGAATAAAAAAACAAAACTGGAGCTAGATAGTTTTCTTTGTTGCGAGCGAAACCTTATCTTATAGGTAGAACTTGTCTAAAATAGAAAACAATGGTTGTATTGTAGAAATTTAGTTGCCAAACGAATTGGTCTGACTCAGGCGGGCCATTTAGAAAAGACAAGACACTTACCTTGTCGTGCACTGAAATAATCTGACTTCCAGCACCCCGCCAAAGAGGAATCGCCGATTTGGATGCTTGATTTCTAGGAAACCAGGGATTTAAAAGTGTAGTGTTGCGATCTCTGTAAAGGGTGTTTTCCGGTGATTCTCGACGTTGTTTCTTGCAAAAACTCCCCGTCAGGGGTGCCCCTTCCCTTTTAATTGAAACAAGTTTGACACTTTCGATTCTCCAGTATTTTTCTACGGTTTGTTACGGTACTCAGATAACTAAAAAGTTCAAAATAATGGGTCGGCACGTTTCTTTTTTGAACAGTATATATTATTGCCACCCTATCTTTCCGTTTGACCACCCCATAGACTCCCATAGCAAAAGAAAGAGGAGGAAAAATAGGACATTTTGGTTATGGCACCTTTATAGCGACAACGCACACTGTGTCTTGGCTCACTGGAAGCTTATAGTACATAGATTCTCAACATAGATAGACCCCTCGGCTGTCATGTGTTGCTACTAAACAGTGGCCTCAGGGCGAGTCTTGGCACCAATATTGGAGATCCATTTTGGGGGGTGGTTAGGCTTATATCTGAAAGTGTATGTGTTAAGCCCAATCTGTCAAATTGCCAATTTCATGAAATGGGACAAAATGGTTTGCCATGTCGTGAAAAGAGCCAATTTAACACTTGCTGTTTAGACAAGCAGCGTGTGTGAAATAAAAAACAATTTCCCATTCATTAAACACTCAGAGATTCAGGAATGGGTTCAAAACGAATGAGAAATGCACGGCTATTGATTGGTTAGAATATTTTATCAGACTAATTTATATACAAAAACGTTTGATACAACCACGCGGATAAGGCATGACCCCGGAGTGGAGTAGCCATTTGGTTGAGTGAGGGTAGGATGAGGGGTGACAATGCAAATGTTAGAAATGTGCTAGGGAAGACGGGGTAAAAAAGCGCCTGGGCGGGTAAGAAGCCCAACCAATATCTCATGAAATGATAGCAAATTCAGTGCTCATTTTGCCCCATGAGACACGGAGCGTTTAATGTCACTAGCAATTAGTTCTCATGGGCAAAATTTGACTTGAAATTGTCTTTATGTCATGAGATAATCTGGGGTGTGGGCTACTTCTTACCCGCCCATGCGCTTTTACCCGCTTCCCTACTCGTTGAATCAACTTTAACCCTTTGCCGGCCTAATGTCGCATTTTTGACACCATATGGTTTAGACCGAATGTCACTAAAAAGCATCAAATCGGGTCTGTTTTCTGAAGACCCTATTTTCTTAATTTTGGAGGTAAGGATAGGCCTTAATGTGATACATGTCAACAGAGGAATTCACAATATTGCAGATATATTTGTCTTACCAGGTAAGTTTACTGGTAGTCTTGGCTAAAAAAAAAATGCTTGCTGGCCGAAAAGGGTAATTAATGTCTGTGTTGCTGCGGCATTGAAAATGTTGATATATAATGTCAGATTAATGATTGGGCAAAAGAAAGTTGCTCATTTCATTGAATAGGCAATTTCACGAATGGGGCGTAACATGGCGTATGTACGATGGTGTGCAGCAGAAGGCAGGGTGATTTATGTTAGGACTGTAGAATAGATCTGGGTGTGTGACGGTGGATTTACAGGGGAGTATTTTGTAGTACGCAATAAAGAGGGGAAGTCCACGCGCAATCCGTAAATAAGTAAAGAAGAGTGGGGGAGGGACTGTATGATAAGCGCACGTATCACCGTATGTTTGCCCAATCGATATTAGTGTTTTCTCTGTCTTTCTGTTACTTGATTTACGGGGTTTCCGTGCCGTTAATTTTCGTTAGGGTGTTGCCTAAGTGGGTACTCGGCCTTGACACTGTAAATGTTTGGTTTTGTCCCACATTATTTTGATGTTTCTTGCACTTAATCGTGATCTGTAGCTCTGTCTCTCCGTCCTATGTTCTGTGCTCTCTCTCTTCTCCTCTCTCTCTCTCTCTGTCTCTCTCTCTCTCTCTCTCTCTCTCTCTCTCTCTCTCTCTCTCTCCTCTCTCTCTCTCTCTCTCTGCTCTCTCACACCTCTCTCTCTGTAAACTCTTACGGCCACAATGCCAGCCAAATCAATAAAAATGTATGAGTTGAGTGAGTTGATCTCTCTCTCCTCTCTCTCTCTCTCTCTCTCTTCTCTCTCTCTACTTCTCTCTTCTCTCTATATCTCCTCTTCTCTCCCTCTCTCGCTCGTCTCTCCCTTCCCTCTCTTCTACTAGCTCTTATCTCCTCCCTCTCTCCCTCTTCTATTCTGTACCCTCTACAAAAACTACAAGTTAAGAAATCGGTCTGTCAGCAATGTTATAAATATGCCTAATAAGATGAACTTTAAACTAGATAGTAATTCAATAATCTGTCACTATATCTTTATTCGATACATTTAGTGTTTAGGAAACCCACTGTTGTATTTTGTTGAACGCGATAGGAGACTCATGTCGTGCACTTTGTGTTTCTTTCTTCTTTTCGTTTATTAATCCATATTATGTTATGTGTTCATATTTTGTTGCACCCCACTTGCATACAGGCCGGTGGCCTTGCAGTACCATGTTCAGTTGTTTTTGTTTTTCAGTGTTATCTATAAAAATATAACTTTTGTATCTTGTTTGTGCTATTTTTTACGTTTATTTTGGTACCTGTAAGTTTTTCGTGCTTTTAGAAGCGCGGAAACACCAAAATAAAAAACATAAGTTATGCTAAGCATAAAAACAAATTACAAAAAAAAACCCACAAAAAACCACAACATTTATCCAAAGAGTATTCTCGCTAATATCACAACGGGACAGCTGGCAATCGTTTAGTGTACTAGTCACCCTTACGACCCTCTATCTGTTCAGTTTGATGAAAACAAGTCCTAAGCTGATCCTAACCCTATTTCTTCACCGAGAAGAGAATGGCCACAATGTCGCTTCTTACGGTGAACATTTCAAGTGCGATACATCTTGAGGGGGGGGGGAGGGGGGGGTCACTGAGGGGGGGTGTCCTAAAGCACAAGTTTTAAATATCATCTGTGTTTGCAGAAGAACATGTTCGGGTGACGGAAAGCGGATGAGGTTTTGTCAAACAATAGTGGGCGAAAATACCGGGCAGACCGATTTCTGAGTGAATGCCAGTGTCCGTATCCAGTGTTTTGCAGTATCAGTTTGTCAGTATCCAGTGTGCACGCTATCCATATCCATTGTGCACAGTATCTCCAAGTGTCCGTATCCAATGTGCAGTATCCTAGTTGTCCAGTGGCAGTATCCACTGTGCACAGTATCCAGTGTCCAGTGTCCAGTATCCAATGTGCAGTATTCCAGTGTCAAGATCCATCGTGTGCAGTATCAGATACAGTATCCAGTGTCACGTATTCCAGTGCTCCAGTGTTGCAGTATCAGTTCAGTGTCCAGTATCCTAGTGTCAAGTATCCAGTGTCAGTGTGCAGATCCAGGTCCAGTATCCATGTCTAGTATCCAAGTGTCAAGTACCAGTGTCCAGTGTGTGCAGATCCAGTGAGACCAGTATCCCAGTGTCACAGGTCAAGTATCCAGTGTGCAGGACCACAGTATCCAGTATCCAGTGTCTCCAGTATTCAGTTTCCCCCCACCCCATGTAGTGTCAGATCCAGTGAGAAAGCTTTCGTTGCCAGTATTCGTGTACAGTGAGAAGCTTCAGTGGCCAGAGAAAACAAATACCAGAACATGACAGGTGGACTGGGGGAAGTTAGATGGAATGATTAGTTTTGCATCATTCCTGAGCCGGGCCATTGTCTGCAGTGTTGGCCTACTTACAAAATGGAAGATGCCATGTCACAGAAAAGCTCTGTCTTTCAGTTCTCTGTCTTTCTGTCTTGGGTTTTATGTTTGTCTTTTTGTCTGTCTGTCTGTCCCTCCCGTCATACCGACAAATATCTCCTGTCCCCCATGGGGGGCAGCATACATTGCGCAACGCTCGCCATCTCCAGGGCGAGAGCAGCCCCTCCCAAATTATATAAAGATAATTATCTGTGAACGATAGCATACCAAATACAATACAAATTACCATTATTTGCATTCATGCATTTTACTTTATTCGTTCACTTGTTTTTTGGATGGCAAGGTGTGTTTAAAAAAAAAAAGCTTATGATTATTGTTATGCCCACTCGAAAACATTCGTTTAGTCGTTTATCTGTCTATTCTGTCTGTCTGTCTGTCTATCTGTCTGTTCTGTCTGATATGTCTAGAAGTACGTAAGGGAAACTTATTATTATTAAGCTATCATGTTGGGTATTATTAGGCAGCGGGGAATTTCTACCGTGTGGTCGACTTTTAAATGCCCGTGTTTGTTGTGTGGTGTTTTTTGTACATGAGTAGGTCAGACTTGATTTAAGTCTCCAACCGGAGGACCGCGTTCAAGTTCCATTTCCCGCCGATCTGAAAAGCCGGGGCTTGAAACCTGGATCATTCACGCATTGAATTGACAAGACAAACATCTAGCCATTCTGCACCTTCTTTCTGATTTGCTGCTCTTTCCACTTAGAATTACTATTAGGTATTAGGTACTTCATAGTCACAGAGGCGTCTCTGTGAAATTCGGGTGCTTCCACTGGAGAGCCCGTCATAGCCAGAGTGGTGCGACCAATCCCGGTTCGGTGTGGGGTGTTTTTTTGCATGCGATTTTTGTGTGACTGAGAGGAAGGGAAAGTGGTGTGTGTGTGTAGTGTGTAAATTTGGACCAAATGACTCCTTTTCCGTCGCCACTGGGAAATAATGTGTTGCTAAGTGCATGCACACGGGACCTCGGTTTATAGTCTCATCCCGAAAGACCCCCTCCCACGTTCAGACCGTTAAGGGCCTATAGTGCAAAGTGATGACGGTGAGAGAGAAAATCACATGTAACCAGGGTTCGAATTCGGTTTACTTGACACAAGGCGAGCGCGTTAACTATGGCCACTCTTACACATTAGAGAGAGACAGAGAGAGGAGCGGATGAGAGAGAGAGAGAGAGAGCGAGGAGAGAATGAGAACACTAGAGGAGCTGAGCTGCGGATACCGTGAGGAGAAGAGACCGATCCGACGGGAGAGATGAGAGCAGGATGAGGTGTGAGGAGAGACGAGGAGGAGAGACGAAATTAGAGATGAGAGATCGAGATGAGAGAGAGAGAGAGAGGCAGAGCCTAAAGTTCCATTTTGTTATTTCGCTTCAGATATACAACCCCACCCCACCCCACCCCATTCAATCTCCTTAAATCAAATCACCTTCTTTCTTCTTTCTCAAAATCGTTGATTGCGTGGGACGATTTAAAGTTCGTAAAGAGAAAAACTGGCGTTTGGGGCTTGGCAAAGCAGGTTCGTTTAGTAATCTCATGAGCACAAGCAAAAACTTGATAATGTTTGAATTCAAACTCGTGGAGGCGTTTGCTGCAGTTGGCTATAAATTGCGAGGCCAAAAAGTTAAGCAACCCTGACATGTTGTGGGCCGTCGTTACCCAAAAAGTAAGATTTGTTATGTAGACAAGACGAAAATCAGTTAAAGCAGAGGTGCGGAACTAGATAGCTTTAAATTTTTTTTGGTATCGGTTTTTTTAGAAGAAACAAACAAATCTGTCCCCAATCACTCCAGAGAATATGTTCGCATTGTTTTGGCAAAAGGTTGCTTAACTTTTTGGCTCGGTTTAATTATTCTCTTCTAGCGCAAGGATATCGATCCAGGACAGTTCTTAGTACAAATATCATCCTGCAAAATTTAGGACATTTATCCAGACGTACAACGTTGTGCATAGTTGTTAGTTGGTTTGCACGGTGCCTATTTTCTTTCGTAACGTTTGTTTGTTGCTCAAGCACAAACCTATACTCCACTTTGTCGGTCGGTCGGTCGGTCTGTCGGTCCAAAATTCGTCGCACATTTGACCAAAATTGTCGCACTTCAAATCGAGGCTAACATTCTCACTCTTTAAAATGACTGTATTTAAAAGCGTACAAAATAAATAAACATACGTAAATACAGGGACACTACAACAGGACACGACGGAGTATGCGGTTTCTTTGATGAGATAAGTAGGATACATCGTTTTTACATGTTTTCCAAAAGATAATAAAAAGTTAGAAATGGTGCAGAGATAACATTCTGGTTTTTACAGATTAAAATTTATTGAAGAATCCAGGGGAGGTAACTCATGATTGGAGTGGTAAAATAGGACCCGCAGTGCCACAAAAACTATTGCCCGCAACTTCGCGCTTGTTTTGAATTTTACTTTGTATTCAAATATGAAAATACGTGCTGGCGCAGACGAAACGAAGAAAAAGGAAAGCGAAAAAAAGAGTTGTATAATTTACGCAATCGGACAGTAGAGTGGTAAGTATTTTGTTTTTTTAAAAGTTTGATCGTGTTGGTTTTTTGCTCCTTGTGGTTGCCTGCCTTTTTGCTTCTCCTTTTGCTATATTTGCTGTTGTTGCTGTTTAAATTGTTTGTCTGTACTTGAATAAAGGCGCATTCGCCAAATCACCAGTAGCTGTTGTTTTGTCTCTTGTGAATAAAATAACGTCACTTTTACACTTGGTCGTGTAGTTGTTGTTGGTTGTATTAAAACGTCGGGACCAATGCCATGTCGGAACTTAAACGTCGGACTATACGTGTATGCGATGTACCAGATAATACTAATAAGACTATCACATAGCATTCAATATATTTACATTGTTGACGTGAGACGCGCCCACCTCCAAGAACCCATTACTTTATGCTTATATGCAATGCGTGCATTGCGGGTTTACATTGGAAGCATTGTTCGGAAAATGATAACACGTATTTGAAGCATTTAATTTGTTTCTCTTGGTTCTACGCAAGTACTGCCCTGATTTATGTCTTGGAGAATTATTGCAGGAATCTGCAGGCACTTTGAATGGGTATGTGCAAATATGATATTTGTCGGAAAGTACAAATACATATAGTGAAGCAGGGATGACGACAATCTTGTACTTTTGTCACCCCCACCCCTTCATGTTTACGACCCTCAATCTCAAAAGTATGGTTTTCTCTCAGTTTATGAAAATGAATCTATCTCTCATGTTTCTCGTTTTTTCTGTCTGTAGGTCTGTGCCCCCCCCCCTCTCTCTCTTTCTCTGTTCTGTCTGTCTGCCTCATCTCTTGCTGCTGATCTGTCTCTCTATTTCTTTCTCATCATCTCTATTTCTATATCTCTTTTCTTATCACTCTCTCTGAGCTCTCTTGCTCTCTCTCCCCTCTCTCGCTCTCTCTCTCTCTCTCTCTCTCTCTCTCGCTCTCTCTCTCTCTCTCTCTCTCTCTCTCTTCAATCTCTCTCTCTTCTCTGTACTCTTTGCAAAAATGATTCTTTGTATGCTTGGACATGAATATCGTAAATTACGCAGCTGGATGCTGGTAAGCTTGTTCCCCTATTATGTTCACCTTGCATTTTAACTTTCCGTGTTGCAGAACCCTTCACTCGAAATCATGGCTTTTATCATTGGTTGACATTAGGCCTGTAGTAGGTGGCCAACAGGTAAAATGAGACTGCACATAGATGATTTCTTATACAGTTAATGGAAACATCATTGTTACCGGATTAGTCTCTTGTGGAAGCTATGACTCTCAAACGAGGTGGGTGGGGGTGGGCGGGAGAGGGGGTGTGTGGCTTTGCACTGACGCTAGTGCAGCGACCGAAGGATGGGTTGGTCTTGGGGACCTTCCCCAAATGGCATCTGCCTTCAAATCCCTTTGGCAGGGAGTGATTGGGGAGGAGAGGGGGGAATGAAAATTTTTGCGTTATTTTGTAAGTGTATCTTTCTCTCTAAAATGCTGTAATATGGAAAACAAATAGCTAATGAGAGAGAGGAGAGAGGGAGATGAAGAGAGAGAGAGCAGGAAGATTGGCGAGAGGAGAGAGACGAAAGAGAGACGCTCGAAGAGAGACGAGAGAGAGGAGAGAGAGAGAGATACGGAGAGAGATGATAGGAAATGATAGGAGGAGAGGAAGAGAGTGAGAGAGCGGGATGGAGATGATTGAGAGAGAGAGATAAACACAGAGAGAGAGAGAGGACCGAGGGAAGTGAGGAGAGGAGGAAGGAGAGAAGAGCAGGTAGAGAAGGAGAGAAGAGAGATGACGAGAGGAGAGAGAAAACAGAGAGAGAGAGAGAGGAGAGGGAAAGAGAGAGAGAGAGGACAGAGAAGAGAGAGACGACGAGAGAGAGAGAGAGAGAGGAGAGAGAGGAAGAGAGCAGATAGAGAGAGAAAGGAGAAAGAGAGAGGAGAGAGCAAAGAGGGAGGGGTGGTTTTGAAAGCGACAAAAGTCCGATATATTGCGTCTCACATGAACAATGTAAATTGTTGCGAAACGAGCATAGGCAAACGCGCTTAGGCGAACACAAGCCTAAAGCAAAACATGAAGCCGTCGCGTACCGACGATGGGCGAACGAGCATAGGCAAATCGCGGCTTAGGCGAAACAGCCTCAAGGAACAGCCCACGTCACCTAAAACGTACGAGACCTGTTACGATACGATTCATCACGTGGTCTCCACAGAACAAAATGTGATTCGCCCGCTTCGGGATCACATGCTCCACAGTACACTAATGCCCCTCATTCTAGGCCCTTTTCAGGTTTTCCACAGAGAGCTATTTGTTTCAAGTTACTGTATTTCTTAACAGAGGCAAATATTTTATCATGACAGTGGTTAGGGATAAGAAAAGACCTTACAAGTGGTTATGCCACATAAAACAATGGAAGCATAATGGATAAATAACACTTTAAAATGGTTTATGCTGGTGAACTGAGGGTTAGCAAAGACATGACTCCAAGGAGCTGAGGAAAGCTACTGTGGATCGAATCGTATCGCACGTTCGTGCCGATTTAGCTGAGTGGGTGGCCCTTAAAAGCGAAAAGTGGCCCCGTACCGAAGAAAATGTTGCGAAAACGAGCATAGGAAATGCGCCGTGGCGAAAGAAGGAATTAGCAAAAACGTGCCTACGACGGAAACGTCATTCACGAAGTAGAGTCGAGTTTGGCCGGCCACCAACGTGGCTCGTTAAACCCGATCGTGGTAGAGCGGCACCAGGTACGTTTTTCCCTCTCTCCTCACGCCCGGGGTCCATTGGTTCCTGTTGTCTCCTTCAACGGCCCTTATGTTCAAAATCACACGTTTGCTATTTTCGCCTTTACCCTTTCCACTGCCTCCACG
>CM065692.1:62439-79939 GCA_017654935.2 Phymorhynchus buccinoides
ACATCACAAGACAAACACATATATCATGACACACACAAATATATCATGACACACACACACACACACACATACATCATAAGACACACACACACACATCAGGACACACACATATACATCATGACATGACACACACACACACACACACACACACACACACACACACACACACACACACACACACATGCATCATGACACACATATGCATCACAGGACACGCAGACATATATACATCATAAGACACACATATACATCATAAGACACACACACACACACATATATACACCATAAGACACATACACACACACACATCATAAGACACACATATATACATCATAAGACACACACACACACACACATATACATCATAACTAACACACACACACACACATCATAAGACACACACATATACATCATAACACACACACACACACACCTATGCATCATAAGACACACACCTATACATCATAAGACACACACATATATACATAATAAGACACACATATACACATCATAACACACACACACACACACACACACACACACACACACACACACACACACACACACACACATACACACACATCATAAGACACACACATATACATCATGACACACACACATATACATCATGACACACACACACACACACACACATATATATATATGAAAGAAAAATCTGTGAATAGCCAGCTCCGTACACCTACTCCGAAGGACTGAAAAGTTAGTGCATTTGAAATGCAGAATAGTTTGCTTTGATAAAACTTTTCTGTGTCCAATGTCTTTATTTGTGAACCTCAGAAACAAAACCAGTTAACGTTAACTTTGAATAATGTTCCGTGTTCAAAAAAATATTTAAAACAAATTATATAAATTGTGCTGATTTACTCTTCTCCCAATGGGGGAGGGACAGTGCCTTATGCAAGGACAGCTGTTTCGACCTAAGAGAAGGTCTCATCAGTTTGCATGATCGGCCTGCAATTTGACTGTCCAGTGGATGCCAACCTGAGCAAAAAAGACATTCTATTAGGTTTTGAAATTAAAATTTCAGAACATTATTATTTTGTTCATTTTACATAAGATTTTTACTATTTCTGGTTTAGCTTTGTGCTGGTTTGCTTTTATTATGGATCTTCGATTTGATGCAAGGAAGACACCATTCTCTTGTAGAATGACTTTTTTGCTCAGGTTGGCATCCACTGGACAGTCAAATTGCAGGCCGATCATGCAAACTGATGAGACCTTCTCTTAGGTCAAAACAGCTGGCTTTGCATATATACATCATAAGACACACACACACACACATATACATCATAAGACACACACACATACACACATACATCAAATGACACACACACACACACATCATAATACATACACACATATACATCATAAGACACACATATACATCGCAACACACACACATATACATAATAACACACACACACATACATCATAAGACACACATATACATCATAAGACACATATGTGGCGGCACGGATTGTCTCCGCTGCACGGATTGTCTCCGCTGCACGGATTGTCCACCTGTGCAGCAGAGACAATCCGTGCAGCAGAGACAATCCGTGCCGCCTAAGACGGCACGGATTGTCTCAGGGCACGAGAGAACAGAAGAATACCAATTCTGACTCAGACTTTTTAAACCCATTTTAGATACAAAAACACTACTTTAAGGGTGTAAAAAAAGCAAAAAATCTGACTTTTTTAAACCCCATTTTAGATACAAAAACGCTACTTTAAGGGGTGAAAAAAGTAAAAATCCGTCACCCCCTTATTCTGTCAAATCGGAAGAAAAAACTACTTTTGGGGGGAATAAAAGCAAAAAATCAGACTTTTTTTAAACCCCATTTTAGATACAAAAACACTACTTTTAAGGAGTAAAAAAAGAAAAGAAAAAAAAAGAAGAAAATTCTTTGTTAAATATTGAGATGATTTTATTCTTTTTTCACACACTTATTTTGTCTGTAGCCTTATTCTTAAAGACGATCTATTTTTACTACTATGAACCGGCCTAGGCTTTCCACCATAATTAAGAGATCAGATAACCGTCGTCACCTCTGACTATACTGGAGTACTGCCAACTTGTATTTAAGCTGCAGGGGATTTCCGATAACGTCAAGCATAGTGAAGAGAGGAATTGATAGAATTCTTCGAATTTGAAAAAAATGCATAGAATTCTTGGGATTTGAAAAAAATGCATAGAATTCTAGGGATTTGAAGAAAATGCACAGAATTCTTGACATTCCTAAAAAATTCTTTCACTTTTTTATTTTTATTTTATTTTTATTTTTTTATTTTTTATTTTTATTTTTTTTATTTTTTATAACTTTTTTATAAAACAATTTTTTTTTTTTTTTGAAGAAGTTACTGAAGTTCTTTTTAAGTTCTTTTTAAGTTCTTTTATAGGTTCTTAAACAAGTTCTTGTTAAGTCAACTTCAAGTTATTAATAAGTTCTTGGTAAGTCACATCAAGTATTTATTAAGTTCTAACACAAAAACTTGACAAGTTCTTATTAAGTTCTTACTTAAGTTATTGTTAAGTTCTTATCGAGTTACTTACTTAAGTTATTGGTAAGTTTTTATTAAGTTCTAAAACAATAATTTATTGCATTAAAAATGGATCGCTCTCAGGTTTTAAGCTATTTGGCTTTTGTTTTTCTTGTTTGCTTGCTACTTTTTCTGGTTGTGTTGTTTGTACTTCTACTCGTTTTTCTAGCTTTGGTTGCATGTGTGTTTTATATAATTTATAAGACAAATAACCAACACCAGCAACCACACCAACAGTAAGCAATACAACATCGTAATTCGTACTGTTTTGTTTGTCTTCTTCTTTTTTAACTGGTATTGCGCTTATGGTTGATTCATCTTCATTCTGAGACAACAGTTTTTGTTTTGTTTGTTTATTCTTTTTTTTTTGTCGATTCCACTCTGATAAGCTTTTACCTGCTTCAACTCGTCCTGGGCTCTTCGTTGCCTTGGTTACTGTTGGACTGGGGCTTGTTTGCTGTTCTGTCTGATTCGTTTGATTCTCTGTCACGTTCATTTTTAATAACCATAAAATCTATATGATTAAAAGTAATTAACCCCATGACAACTGGCGATAAAAGCCCGCCAAACCTATAATAAAGATCACAACTAAGAGACTCTAACGATTTAATTAAAACAGGATCTTGACTTAAATCGTACATTAAATCTTGGCTTGAATCGAGTGGAAAAAACTGACTAACTAACTTAGTGTACAAGCCTATTACAGTTTGACCTAAACTTTTAACCATTTTAGATCCTAACTGCGCTTCGTATCTGTTGTAGTACTTTTCGATGTCAGCAGAAGACATTACTTGAATCTGTTCTATACTAAATTCTGTTCCTAAGTATTGTTTTGTTTTTCCACACGCAGCCAGAGAATACAACTTTTCCTTTTTATTCATAACACTTGTTGACACTTCATCAGAAATTACTGCTTCCTGCGCATTTAATAGTAGTTCGTCACAATTCATTTTTAGTTGATTTATTATTTTTATTTTAAAAAACAAAAAATGAGTGCTGAAAAAACTGTTGCTAACCTTGTATATCAATCTGCTCTGATTGGTGGACTTTCTGTTGCGTACACGATGGTTGGTAAGAAACTATTGAAAATGAAAGCAGCTGACCTTGGAAAACTTGACCTAGAGGACTCCGGTAAACTAATCGCTATAATCACTGCTTCAATCGCAACAAAATACTTTTTAGTTAAACAAGGAATAATTCCAGAAAATATAAATATGTAAAATAAAATGTCTTCACTCGCAATGATGATTGGCGGTGCTGTAGTAAACGCTCTTGCTTTTTCAGGTAGTAATTACATGTTTAGTAAACTAGAAACAAACAAGGAAAGACAAAGACATAATCGAGCAATGGAGCAATTAGCAGCAGCACAAGACGCTTATGAAAAGCAAAGACTCGCTCAGTTAGATTTTATTAACAACAAATTAAAACTGCAAAACCATGCAGCATACACTTTTAGGAATGTTGACGACGCTATTAAAGAGTATTATTTAGTGACAGGAGAAGACCTCCAACAGCTCCCACCGCCAAAATTAAGTGACTTCTACCAACCATCCGAAAAACAAAAACTCCAGGAAAAAGCATTTATTGTTGTTGGTATGACTGCTGTTTATTTCATCGCGAAAAACGTGTAGTATTAAAATGAATGATAAACTATCTAAAATTTATTATTCACCGAAAGGTTATTGGAAAGGTTTAACTGCTATTCAAAAATTAAATCAAGCTGCAGGAGTCACTGAACAAACGGCAAAAGAATGGCTATCTAAACAAGCTATTTGGCAAATCTATTTACCAGCGCCTAAACGAATTAAAAGACCGCACTTTGTCAACACAACACCAAATGACACTCATCAAATGGATCTTCTATACCTCCCTCATGATTTAATCAGAAGAAAAAGATTTAAATACGCGTTGACAGTTGTTGATTTATCTTCAAGATATAAAGATGCTGAACCATTAACTGATAAAAGTGCTACTTCAGTCTCTGTCGCTTTACAAGAAATCTACAGACGCGGTCCATTAACCTATCCTCGTTTAATTCAAGTTGATGAAGGAAAAGAATTTAAAGGACAATTCAATCAGCTACTGTTAAAACACAAAGTCGTTATTAAAAGGGGTATTCCTGGAAACCATAGATCTCAAGCCTTAGTTGAAAACTTTAACAAACAATTGGCAGAAAGACTTTTTTCTTATCAATACCATAGAGAACTCCTTGATTCAACTAGAAACACTGAATGGGTTAGAAGACTACCCTCCGTTCTGCGTGTCATGAATAACGAAGAATCTAAGGTCATTGGATTTAAACCAGTAAAAGCAATACAGAAGAAAACAATTGACTTGCCAATTCAACATTCAATTACAAAACAACTAATACCATTTGGAGTAAAAGTTAGGTTTCTTTATGCACCAGGGGAAGCAGAAGGAGACACTCGCATAAGAGCAACTGATCCAATTTGGAGCATCGATCCGTACGAAATAAAAAGAATAATAGAAATGAATCCTCCCGTGTATTATTTAAGAGAAACTAATACGACAACACGACCCGTTCCAAAAAGAGCATTTGTTAAAGAAGAACTACAGATAATCCCACCAGACACAGTTCCTATCATTTGATTAATCTAAAAAATCGAAGATAAATTTGTTAGACTTTTAACAACAATTCAAAAGAAAAAAAGTCCTTGCAAACAATTCTTTTTTTTTTTTTTTCCTTCACAAGCATTTGTACTGACTAGGAAAATCTGTTTTTAATACTAGTTTACAGAATTTTTCTTTTCTTAGCTTTTGTTTTATTTTATTTTGTTCTTCCTTTGATTCGACAACATCATTTTCATCAAGACATTCTTCAAAGCTGTTTTTGTCTTTAGTAAAAAAACAACAACAACCGTCTTTAACTGTTCTCTAAAGTCTTTTAAAACCGAGTTATATTTTTGTGTTAAAATCCATACGCTAATTCCTGCATGCCGACCACTGAATGCTAGTTTTGCTAAACTATTTCTTTTTTTGACTATGTCTCTTTCAGCCGAACAGTCATCAATGATAAACAAAGTTGATGTTCCTTTAAACAGTTTATAAAAATACTCTAAACATTCGCTTAGTTTATTACTTGGATTGACTAAATAGATTTCATCATCTGTCCAAATGAACTTTCTTTCTTTATAAGACTTGTTGAATTCTAATGTAGTACAAAAAATTACTATGTGTTCAAAATGATTACAATAAACCGTTTGTATTAAATCTAAAGCGAACACACTTTTTCCGCAGCCTGTCATTCCACAAAATAAACCACAATGAGGTTCTTTTGTAAGAAAATTTAAATTAGTCTTCAAATCCATTATTTTAATACACGATATCTTTTAATCTGTTGTCTTCAATGTTCAGCTGAGCATCGCATAGTAAATATACATAAATATATATTTGCTTATTCTCTTCCGCTTCTTTGTGGATTTGAATGTTTATTCCTCCTGACCCATCACCAACTGTTCTTCCACTGCCATGTAGTTTGTTGTCTTCAGTTGTTCTAAGATCTAGCCACAACGCATACTTCGAATATAAATAATCTTCAAGTCTGACATCATGAAGATGGAGGTCTTTGCAAATTAAATCAGCCGCCGGGTCTCTTTGCCGACCACATCCACCCAACAGCTTTCGTATTTCATCAAAATGCTGATAAGGTAAAAGACCGCTTGCAAACAACTGATTCGGTTGTCCTTCAATTGTGCATGTTAGCTTAGTTATTTTAGGATTATGAAACTTCTCGCTTAATCTGTTAAAGGGTTTTTTGGACTCCTCAAACAGCAACAAAATCCCTTTCAATGACCTTGCTGATACATTTAAATCGATGTTCCAAATTGTGTCTGATTTGTTTTTAGGTATTTTACTATGATTTAAAATTCTGTTGTAGTATATTGCTAATCTTGTCTGGTATTGTTGGGAGATCAACCGAGCTAATTCTTGATGACGAACAACATCAAACTCTAATGTGATGTCTGAAATACTATATTTTGCATCAGGATCTGTCGCTGATCTGATAACACGGCTGTAATCATTAAAAGTTAATTCATACATAAGCCTATCTTCTAAAGCACCCTGATAATACGGGGAGTGCGTGTTTAATAGCTCGAAGTCAAGAGGTATATAAAATCGATTACCATAAACTTGTGCAACCAACGCATCTTGATTGCTATCTTTTTTGTCTTCAGCATCAATTCTATGTTTCATACCATTATCTCCCTGTATTCCTTGATAAGTTCGATCTTTTCTTTCATTTTGTGTGAGCCATAAATCGCAATAACTCAAAAAGACATCTGCGTTATCTAATGACATTACCTCTCTCCCTTCAAGTTTAATAGTAATCTTACTAACGATCGCTCTACCAAGATTAGCAACTAAAGTTCTGTTCGGATCCGTCGCTGACTCCAGTTGTATTTTAAAAGCAAGACGTGCGGTACCTGGCACAATGACTTCATTAGATCCCAGACTAGGAAATCTTACTGATAATATTTGTCTTTGATCGATAGTTGAAGGATTATTACTTATCACGATACTCTGCCTGGTTCCTTTAACACCGAGTGGTTCTTTTAACCGTCTGTATGGATCAAGAATTGTTCCGTATGATTGCGACATCTCTCTTTTTTAAAAATAAAATAAAAACATAATTATAAATAAAAACATGGAAGGAATAGAAGCAGACCACGATTATGACGTCTTTGAACCTGGAGATGACATGAGTGAAGCTATTCAATCTCGTCATCAATCAACTTTAAGACGTGAACTAATGGAAGGTAAAGTAAGATCGTTTTATGAAAGTATAGGACAAGAACCGCCCAAATTTTTCGATTCTAATGACTTTGAATATAAAGACGGTCATTTATTTGTGAAGGATAAAGATGGACAACCAGTTCAACTAACAACTAAGCCAAACCCCTCAAAGTTTTAAAAAAAGAGTACAGTTCGTGGCAGGCTCAGTGTTAGTGATCAAGTACGATTTAATATCGAACCAGAACCAGTCCTAAGCACAAAAGCTGTTTCTGCACTTCAAAACGCACTACAAAGACTGCCAACTGATTCCCAACTTCAATCGATTCCTCTTAGAGACTTAAGCGCAACTGCGGACCAGATAATAGAAATGGAAACTAGTTTTATAACTTTAGAAGATGAAGAAACCCATTTAAAAACATTTCATGATTCGCCATTACCTATGAGAGAACTAATGGCGCTCAATTCAACATTACAATCTACCAGGGGCGAGTTAACAAATAATCTAGCAAAGTTAAGCGAACTTGATTCTCACATTGACAGAGAAAAACAGAAATTAGTTGAAGCGGACGACAACAACCTAGGACAAGACGTGAAAGACAGAATCATGCAAAGACTAGATGATCTTCAACAAGAGAGAGCAGCAAGACTAGAAGTACTGTCAACTAACCGTGAACAATTACGCACACAATTCAACAGAATAAAAGAAACCATCCAAATAATGTTATACGAAAACACGACGTTAGCTGAACGAATAAAAACTTTATTTAGAGAGCAAGGAGTCACGATAGCGAGCGTTATGACAGCTTTTGGGTTTGCAATTTCTACTTTAGTGTATGCTTTAACAGGAACAGGTGGTGGTGGTGGTGGTCAATTACCTTCTCCACCTTCGCCATCAAAAGATACGAATTGGATTAAAAAACAACTGGAACATTTAACGAATCGATTAAAAAAATTAGGAGAAAAAGCACTAGATGCACTACCTGGTATATTAGGTGGAATTGTTAGTTGGCTTTTTTCTACTGCAAGCAAAGTAGTCGGTTTTATGGCTGAACACTTATGGATGCTAATAGTTTTAGTTGTAGGATTACTCTCTAGTAAAATAAAAATAAACTAGACCGGCTGCAGTTAGAAAAATAACTAGTGCTGTCTTTTCGTTTTCATGACTGTCAGTTAAGTTAGTTAAGTTCGTTAAGTTCGTTGAGTTAGTTAAGTTAATATTCTTTTTTTGACTGTCAGGGATTGGATGGTGTGTTCTTTGTATGATAGACAATGTAGAATTTATTTTTGAATTTTTACCAACTGCTTGATTATCTCTCGCTATAAGGATTTCGTTGTTATAGTTTACAATTGTTCCTATTTGAAGCCTGAGATCAGAGGGCAGCATGTATAATCCACTACCAACAGCAAAGTCTACCTTCGATCTTGCGAATCTTAAAACGTCTTGATACCTTTTAATGCTAGCTGGGAGGTCAACTGTAGAATTGATTGCATCTTATAAATTAGCCAAATACTGTTTTTGCGCATCAAACCCAGTAGAAGGATCCATTATCTCAGATTTAACTTGCGCTTGAGATCCCAGCAAACACCACACGTAAGTACGAATAGAATCATTTACTCGTTCTATTCCCGCCTTAGTTAGTCCTTCAGAAGTATCAAGAATAAATGTAGACCAAGCGTTTTTATGTTTTTGTTGAATAGATCCTAGATGAACGGTCGTACCTGAAGAAAAAGACGTGTAAGGAGGATTCCAATCATAGTTATACTTTCTGTGCACGCCCCAATAATAAAGTGTACCCAAACCATGATTACGATCTAACTTTTGTCTAAAGTCTGTATTCAAGTTAATGTTAAACTCATTACAAATCCGTTCAAAGGCCTTCATGTCAATTCTGTTGTTGAACGGATTAAAAGTAGAATCATTCGGTAATGGAGCATGCAGTTCAGACAAAATACGCTTGAATGTGTAATAGAAATGAAATCTGTAAACTGCTTTTACCATGAGATCAGGAGGATTTAAGTGATCAGTGAAAGAAACACCACACCCTGTTGTTGCGCAAAACACAGCAAAGTTTAACTGGTTTTGATAAAACTGCATTGGATGACTAAACCATGCCTTTGCGATGTTATCATGTTTGATGCTAGGATTTAAATAATGGTTTAATGGATTACTGACCTTAACTTCAAAAGAATCAACTCCCACTGCAACAACTATTGAATCAACAGCTATAGTTTTAGGGTTATATGATCCAACTGCATATTTAACGTCTTTGTTATATTTAAAAGCATTCATTTATATATTCGCAATAAAAATGTTTATTTATATAACTGATCAAGACGAGCCAATACTTTTACAACGCCCTATTGAAAATCATGGTTCTCTAAAAGTAGCGCTCCATGAAATTTATTACAAAGTTAAATGGATTAACATAAAGAACAATTGGATAAGAAAAATTACCAAAGAAGAAAGGGTTGAACTAACTATACCAGACGGTTATTACGGTTTTTGTTCATTAAAAGAGATGTTAAACGACTTCGACATTACTTTAAAACTTAATGAGGGAAATTTGAAAGTGAAGATGACGTTTAGAGGCCAAAAAGGTGTAGTATTTGAATTTGCTAGTGAATTGGCTAAACTATTAGGTTTTAGATTAGACAGGTTCCATATCACTGATAATGCACTGGAAAGTAATTCATTTACGGCTGTAAAATCACTTAATCTCGGAATACATTCTTTATTATACTTTCATTTAGATATCCTGAGTACAGATGACAACTTATTTGATAACCAGCCGTCTACTGTGTTAAGAGTTCTTCCAACAGCAAAAGCGGCATACTGTGATTACGAAATTATTACGTTCACCAACTTACAGTTTAAAGAATTAGTTTGTGGGATTCACCATTCACTAAAAATAAGAATAACTGATGAAAAAGGAAAAGAAGTTCAGTGTGACAGCCTTAATGTTTTGTTAGAAATAAAATAATTTAGTTTAAAACTATGTCGCGTGGACCAGATCAACCGGTTATGCTTGACCCTGTTAGATGCGCAACTTTAGAATTGAAGGACCTAGCGGACACAGAAGACTTTGATTTAAACGGAGAGATAGGAGCGCTGTATGGTTTTGAGTACACAAACAACGGCTATTATAAACGAGCAGAAGTAAGTGATAAAAAAGTACCTAAACTAGAGCAACTGCGCAATGTAGTAGCTGACAATGTTGGCCAGTTTGAATATAAAGTTGTTAAAAAAAGGGATAACAAATGGCATTTAATTCCATCCGTTGATTGGGAAATAAAGTTTGAATTTTTAAGCCCGTTTACATTCTTTGATAATGACAAACACTTTCGCAAATCATTTAACTCGGGGCCGTTGCATGTCAGTCTGATTCCACAAAACAACAGCAGAAGAGAAATAGCAATCAAACCTTATAAAAAGAGACAGTACATGCTGCACAGAAAAAAAGACAGTGACAAAGGATGCAGCCACGCTATTAGAGTTCATTCCTAAAATGGTTTTAGCAGACGAATTTACTATGATATTTGAACTTTCTGTTAGAGCAGACAACCCTGATTCCCTACCTGTTGGCGTTAGCGACAACCTAATGAAAGGGATTCTTATTTCTTGGCAAAACTTGGATGTTGAATCAGTGAGATGTACTATCGTTATTCAAAACCGCGGTGAAGAAATTAAGGCAGTGTCGACCAGCGATAAAGTTATATTGAGTGTTGATCTAAACAATCTCAAAGAATTGACGTACATTAATGTTACTAATTTAGATCTCATTGGGTTTTATTACACTGAAAGCATTTTGTCTGATGATCTTCTTAAAATGATAACAAGTGCAAATTAAATGTTAAAATTTTTTTTTTTTAAATATAAAAAGATGTCCGTTAAAGTATATCCAAAAATACCGAAAGAAGATACTGACAAAGAAAAGACTGATGGTGGTGATGATCCTGAAATCAGAAACGTTCAGATTGTCTACTATTACAGAAATACAAAGAGAATTGGAAAAAGACCTCACTAACTATAACAGAACCAAACGAAGGTACTCTTGTTTGCTTAATTCAATAACATACTTAAATACTGGATTTGGAACTCTAGGTACTTTAACAGCAGGAAGCTCTGTAGGGTTGTTAGCGACAGGGGTCGGATCACCCATAGCTTTGCCTCTAGGTTGTGTATCACTGACGCTGGGGTTCTTTTCAATCAGTACGTCTGCTTTCAACAAAAAAATAAAAATAAAACTTCAAAAGCATACAGCCATGGTTCAATTAATAATGGCAAAACTTAGTTCATTTCGATTGATTATCAGTAAAGCTTTGCAAGACTCTCAAATTTCGGATGAGGAGTTCAATCGTCTCCAAGCAGACTACAACGACTACAAAATGCAAAAGTTTGAACTTCAGAAAAAATCAAGAGCAAGTTTTTCACAACCGCAAGACATAGAAGCGATTAAAAAAAATGTGAAAAAAAAATAAACGACACATTAAAATCTGTTCTAGGGAAATAACAATAAGAACTCTAAAGGGTGTTTATTCAATTCAATATGATTACAAGTTTCGAAAGTCTACTGACTATGACACTTAGTTCTCCAGTGTCCAATTGAATACGAAAACTCAGGTGATTTAAACACACGCTTTGTATTGTTTGAGTCAAGTGATTTTTTATTTACAACTGTTGTGTTTAACTCGTGTAACTTAGATTGTATTTTTACGTTGTCATGATAAAACGTCTTGGAGTCAAACAGTGCTTCTTTATAGTTATCGTGTGTCATGACCATTTGAACAACTGGTCTAGAAATTCCTTTTGCTTTTTTAATAACGCTAGTTTGACTGGCAATTGAATACATCTTTGCTCTCAGTCCAACGTACTCTTTGATTATAGTTCCATTCAGTTCATCCTTCATCTTATCGATTACCTTTTTATTTACGGATGAATGCAATGGAGATTTACTTGGGTAGTCAGAGGTGTCATACCAGGAGTCAACACCTTTTGCTGAATCTGTCTCTAAATCTTTATAAAAGTCTTCAGTCGGAATGTCTAGAATAAATGAGTCCGTATCTGTGTACAATACTTTAGAGTCTGGGTAGAGTGGTTTAAAGTAGTCGTAAAGAAATTCTAGCATCAATAACTTGGACAATTCAAGAACAGCAAACCCAATGAAGACTGGTTTATCTAGCTTCACATTAATTTTCTTCATCATTATACCGTAAAGGTTATCATGGAACTTTTTGAAGTCTTGATAATGGGGTTTTGAAGTTAGTTTGATTGCTTTGTTTTCTTGGGTAACTAATCTAACGTCTTTACGTTTGTGCGGGTTTTCCATAGTCTTTCCAAAACAACTGTTATTCATTAGCTTAAAGAAGTCTTTTTCTGAGGCGTCGGTAGCCTGTGTTCTAAGATTAGTGTTCTTCATTATATATGGCTCCATGAATTTCTCCTGACTAAACGAAATGATTCTATGAACTGCTGTTAGTCTTAATCCATGCCGTAAGTAGAATTGAAGGAGTCTATAATGACAAACGTATTTTTGTTTGTTCTGCAGATTAGGCACAAGTTTAGGAAGGTCATTTCCCACTTGAAGTCTTTCAGCTGCTAACGGGTAGTCGTTGTGTAGGTCATGGAGTTCATCCGGGTAGTCTAAGTCGACTTCTAGAATAAATCCTGTTTCGTAAGAATCTGGTAATTTTAAAAGCTGTTGTACAAACTCCTTGATGTCGAAGTCAAATGGGGCTGTATACATTTTAAAGTTACGTAAAGGTAGTGACTGGATCATCGCCCAACCATAGAGATTGTTGGCGTCCAAGTACATGATATAATTTGATGGCTTTGTAGGATCGTAGTCGTCTAAGTACTTGTTGTTAGCTTTACAGTAACCGTGTGAAGCCATAGAGATTCCTCCACGTAGTCCGTCTTCAATCATCTGGAGAGTTGGTAGATCGGAGAGTAAGTCAATCTGTATTCGAGTAAATCTTAAGAACGCATCCCAACTCATTCCAGGAGCTGAAATATAATGAGCAGGGTCTAGACTGTAATGTTTCATGCACGTTTTTCTGTAATTCTCAAATACGTCCGCAAGCAAACAAACGTCGGCCATTAAATAGGCGTCATGATAGTCTCCCATGGTCTGGCATTTTAACTTAATCCACGCTGACTGAGCATGGGCGTAGTCAGAGTCGCTTATATTTTTTCCTTTTAAACTAGAGTAGAATACATCTTTCGGTGGTAATTCAACTTCATCGAACCGCTCCCAGCAAGTCATGTACTCGTAAGGGTAAACTCCTTTTCGTACAAGTGCTGGATCAAAGTATTTTTCTGTTATAGTACATTTGGATAGTGACTGACCTAAAGATTCTAACGAGCCCATCATATGTTGTAATGAATCGTAAAAAGACAATTGACCTAATGTAAATGTCATGTACTTTTCTGAAGACTGAGCTATACAACTGACGGTTCTAAAATCATCAGTAACTGCTTGTAGAATTAAATGGGAGTCATATCCACGTAGATTGTGAAAGAATATAGGCAGTTTCCAAGACTTTGGTTCAAACTTTAACTGGAGATTACAGGAGTTGTGTGCTGCTCCTCTGAATTTTCCACTAATGTGATCATGGTCTCGTACTTTATAGATGTCTGAATAATCCGGGGATTCCTCTTGCATAAACCCTTTTTTGCAAATCCAACATTCAGTAGCTGATTCAAATTGAATTAAATCTTCAGGTGTCATGATTAAATCTAATAAATTTAGTTGGTTAGATAGTACATTTCGTAGTTTCATCATTCTACTTAAAAAGATTTTTGCAGCATCAGGTCCTCTATAAAGTTCAGGTGTTGAATGTTTCCCATCTGATCTAACAACAATAAATGCGTATGAACAGATTTGATGATTATTTAATAAAACTGTTTTAGGAAGATTTTTTGGGGCTGGACCTTGATACGGAACGATGATAGATTCGAAGTCAGCATATACAACATATGGATTTAATTGCAGTTTCTTCCAGTTTTTAAAGGTCACCTTACTACCTTCTTTTGGAGTAATAAGTTCAGTATTAGCAGTCAACGGATGAATTACAATGTTTTCTGTGTTCAACTGCTGCATAAATACTTGGCATTCTCTGTAAACATCTTCGACAGAATTCTTGTTTATGCCCATCTTTTGAAGTAAACTGAATAAGTCTGCTCATTGTACGAATTAATGTATAATGGTAATGTGTTTTTGTTTCATCTGTTAGTAAGAGTAGATCAACATGATTTTTATTGGGATCATTACTAAATGGGGGAGTGTTCTTTGATACACGGATTGGTTTAAGGTTTTCTTCTGATGACCATGTGTAGACGTTAACTGATATAGGTTTGTTTTGTTCTTCAAACTGATCAATTTTATCTACACTAACAGGGAAGTCAATTCCATTAAAGTTTAATTCATTTATGTAAGCTTGATAATTTGTTACTCTTTCTGCGTTCTTTTTGACATAATGGAGTTTAGCTAGAACGCACCACATAAAACATCGGTCATCTGTATTCTTAATGTTTAATACTGCACGTTTTAAAACAAGTTCTTTAGGTAAAGGAATAAATGATTTTCCTATGATGGGGGCATATTTACTCTCCCTTAATTTGATTTCTAATACCCCGCCTTCTGACCAACCAGATCCTCTCAGTTTTGCCTCTTCTGATGCGTTAATGAACTGGGTGATTAAATTGTCTGCCCAGGTTTCTGTAAAATCATTATAAGTCAGAATTACTTGCTGTTTAGTAGAGACCCATACTTGAAGCTGCTCACCTTGGATTGTTTTATAATCTACGTACACTGTTAACATTACTTTAACTGGTGGTTCTATAGCTAGTTTTTCAGGTATTTGCGAAATAGCATGTTTTACACTTTCAAGTACATTTTCTGGTTCAATAACTTCTAAATCCGTTTCTTTAAAAACTTTGTCTAAATGCTCAATTATTTCATCAGTTGTCATTGTCATGTTGAGTTCTTTTTTCTAACTCAAATTATTTTGTTTAATTAAAAATAATTAATTTTATTTCCCCCAAAAGTAGTGTTTTTTCTTCCGAATTGACAGAATAAAGGGGGTGACGAATTTTTACTTTTTTCACCCCTTAAAGTAGCGTTTTTGTATCTAAAATGGGGTTTAAAAAAGTCAGATTTTTTGCCTTTTTTAAACCCTTAAAGTAGTGTTTTTGTATCTAAAATGGGTTTAAAAAGTCTGAGTCAGAATTGGTATTCTTCTGTTCTCTGCACGGATTATCCACCTGTGTCGACCCTTACAGCACGGATTGTCTCCAGTGCTAGCTTTCTTTCTCTTATTTTTCTGTCACTTTCTCTTTGTCACTGTCTCTCTTTTCTTTCTCTGTCCCTCTGTTTTTGTTTCTCCATGCAAGCGTGCCTGCATGAGTGTGCGCACACACGCATGTGTGTGTGTGTGTGTGTGTGTGTGTGTGTGTGTGTGTGTGTGTGTGTGTGTGTGTGTGTGTGTGTGTGTGTGTGTGTGTGTGTGTTTAATGTAACGTCTATCCACAACTCGTAATATTATTAGAAGCAAGTCCAATTACAAAAAATTGGTTATCTTGATCTTCTATGTACTAAAAACATGCGCTCTTCACACACACACACACACACACACACACACACACACACACACACACACACACGCGCGCGCGCGCGCGCGCGCGCACGCACACACACACACACGCACGCGCACGCACGCACACGCACGCACACGCACACGCGCACACACGCACGCACACACACACACACACACACACGCACACACACACACACACACACACACACACACACACACACACACGCGCGTGTACGCACACTCACGCAGGCACGCTTGCATGGAGAAACAGAAACAGAGGGACAGAGAAAAACAGAGAGAGAAATACGAAATACGAAATACGAATGTTTTATTGAGGGTAAAAAGGATAAGCTACAATAGCTTCTTTACACCTTGCTCTCTCACTCACACATTCATACCATGCATCATGCAAAGAAAATTTGACATAAAACAATCAAGTCAAGAAAATGAAACAAAAATTGGCACATGAAATAATTGAAAAAGAAATAAAAAAATGGGATTTAAAGCAAACATGGATAATACTTAACAATGAGTACGAAAAAAGGGAAACCATTTTGAGACAATGACAATTTTTCAGAATAAACCCAATTTTAAGGAAGAAAAAAAAAAAAAAACCATTATAAGATAACATGGGAATATGAGAGAGGGACAGTGAGAGAGAGAGAGAGAGAGAGAGAGAGAGAGAGAGAGAGAGAGAGAGAGAGAGAGAGAGAGAGAGAGAGAGAGATTTATAAGAATCTAGGCATAAGTTGATGGCATTAGTAACGTTTGAAATAAAACTCATTAATTAGCATTACTAATAAACAAGATTGTCTATTAGGAGCTTGTGATAAGATTTTCGAAAGGAAAATACGCTAGTTCTATTTTTTTTAGATAATCAGGGAGGTCGTTCCACAGTTTACCACCAGAGAATGTAAGGGATGATTTATATAGATCTGTTCTGGGGCGGGGCATTGTTAATTTGGTTTTGCTTCGAATTGTATGGACTTTAAATTTAGTAATAAGATATTTTGGTGCTAGCTTATTTATGATCTTGTACATAAGGGTACCTTTATTTAGTAGGCATTTCAAATCAAATGGTAAAATGTTAAGTTCTTTATAGTCATTGGTTTCTAGGGATGACGATTTAAGGAGTACGAGTTTAAGAGAGCGTTTATATAGTCTTTCAACATGTTTGAGTGTGTTTTTACTAGCTGAATCCCAACATGTTGATGCATAATCAATATCAGGTTGGATATAGGCATGGGAAAAAAATCTACGAGTATGTTGATCTAAAAAGTGTTTAATTCTATTGAGCTGAAATACTTTTTTTGAAATTTTCTTGGACAGAATGTCCATGTGTTTTGACCAGGATAAGTTGTTTGTCAATGTATACGCCGAGTAATTTGTGTGAAGTAACTTCTTCTAGAGGCTTTTCATAGATAGTCGGTGTTCTTAATTGATTTTTAAAGTTTTGCCTCTTTTGTCTTGTTGTGATTAACATGAATTTAGACTTTTTGGGGTGTAAGGCCATATAATTTTGCTCTGCCCAGTCAACTAGATTAATAATGTCACTCTGCAATCCAGAACAGATTGAATCAGCATTTTT
>CM065692.1:84939-87439 GCA_017654935.2 Phymorhynchus buccinoides
CAGTCAACATGACGTCATCATCAACAGCAGTCAATGGGTTAATAGCAAGCACAACAGTCAACATGACGTCATCATCAACAGCAGTCAATGGGTTAATAGCAAGCACAACAGTCAACATGACATCATCATCAACAGCAGTCAATGGGTTAATAGCAAGCACAACAGTCAACATGACGTCATCATCAACAGCAGTCAATGGGTTAATAGCAAGCACAACAGTCAACATGACGTCATCATCAACAGCAGTCAATGGGTTAATAGCAAGCACAACAGTCAACATGACATCATCATCAACAGCAGTCAATGGGTTAATAGCAAGCACAACAGTCAACATGACGTCATCATCAACAGCAGTCAATGGGTTAATAGCAAGCACAACAGTCAACATGACGTCATCATCAACAGCAGTCAATGGGTTAATAGCAAGCACAACAGTCAACACATGACGTCATCATCAACAGCAGTCAATGGGTTAATAGCAAGCACAACAGTCAACATGACGTCATCATCAACAGCAGTCAATGGGTTAATAGCAAGCACAACAGTCAACATGACATCATCATCAACAGCAGTCAATGGGTTAATAGCAAGCACAACAGTCAACACAGTCAACATGACGTCATCGTCAACAGCAGTCAATGGGTTAATATCAAGCACAACAGTCAACATGACATCATCATCAACAGCAGTCAATGGGTTAATAGCAAGCACAACAGTCAACATGACGTCATCATCAATAGCAGTCAATGGGTTAATAGCAAGCACAACAGTCAACATGACATCATCATCAACAGCAGTCAATGGGTTAATAGCAAGCACAACAGTCAACATGACATCATCATCAACAGCAGTCAATGGGTTAATAGCAAGCACAACAGTCAACATGATGTCATCATCAACAGCAGTCAATGGGTTAATAGCAAGCACAACAGTCAACATGCAACATCATCATCAACAGCAGTCAATGGGTTAATAGCAAGCACAACAGTCAACATGACATCATCATCAACAGCAGTCAATGGGTTAATAGCAAGCACAACAGTCAACATGACATCATCATCAACAGCAGTCAATGGGTTAATAGCAAGCACAACAGTCAACATGACATCATCATCAACAGCAGTCAATGGGTTAATAGCAAGCACAACAGTCAACATGACGTCATCATCAACAGCAGTCAATGGGTTAATAGCAAGCACAACAGTCAACATGACGTCATCATCAATAGCAGTCAATGGGTTAATAGCAAGCACAACAGTCAACATGACGTCATCATCAACAGCAGTCAATGGGTTAATAGCAAGCACAACAGTCAACATGACATCATCATCAATAGCAGTCAATGGGTTAATAGCAAGCACAACAGTCAACACAGTCAAATCGTAAATATCGATCTGAAGTTGCGAAAGTCTCTTGTTTTAAAAAAGAAAATTGGTACCCTAAGCTTCTCAACTGATCGTAAAAATACTAGCATAGTGACACACCATATGTATTTGTTGGAATGAATCGTTTCACAGGAAAAGTTAGCATGCCTATCAACTTCCTTGTTGTGTTATTGAATTTTAGAAGTATTCTTCTTATTGAAAACAGCCACTCTGACATGTTGAAGTGATCCCTTTGAGAACTAGCAAAAGAATAGATGTCAAAGTTAGCAGGTTCTCGTGTGTTTAGTCACTATTGAAGTGACCCCTTTGAGAACTAGCAACAGTACAGATGTCAAAGTTAGCAGGCCACTCAAGTGATTAGTAACTATTGAAGTGATCCATTTGAGAACTAGCAACAGTACAGATGTCAAAGTTAGCAGGCCACTCATGTGTTTAGTAACTATTGAAGTGATCCCTTTGAGAACTAGCAACAGTACAGATGTCAAAGTTAGCAGGCCACTCAAGTGATTAGTAACTATTGAAGTGATCCATTTGAGAACTAGCAACAATACAGATGTCAAAGTTAGCAGGCCACTCAAGTGTTTAGTAACTATTGAAGTGATCTCTTTGAGAACTAGCAACAGTACAGATGTCAACGTTAGCAGGATACTCGTGTGCTTAGTAACTATTGAAGTGATCCCTTTGAGAACTAGCAACAGTACAGATGTCAAAGTTAGCAGGCCACTCAAGTGTTTAGTAACTATTGAAGTGATCCATTTGAGAACTAGCAACAGTATAGATGTCAATTCAATTCAATTCAATCATTTTATTGTCTTCACAAAAAGCAAAGAAATTCGCTGCCTGGCATGCACATTTTATAAGTAATGTTTATGAAGACAACTTAAATAAGATAACAACATTTAAACACACACACACACACACACACACACACACACACACACACACACACACACACACACACACCAACAACAATCCAATTTGGCACTGTTCAGACAAATATTAAGCATAAAATTATAAAGAATTACTCGTGAAAGCAAACATTTGACACTCAGTCACACAACACACAACACACACACACACACACACACACACACACACACACACACACACACACA
>CM065692.1:89939-95831 GCA_017654935.2 Phymorhynchus buccinoides
ATACTCGTGTGTTTAGTAGCTATTGAAGTGATCCCTTTGAGAACTAGCAACAGTACAGATGTCAAAGGTAGCAGGCTACTCATGTGTTTAGTAGCCAATGCATTAAACACTTCATGGTGATGCTCTCTGATAGTCTCTACTCGTGAAAGATCATTAACCCAAACTAATGCTGAATAAGAATTTAAAAAAGAACAATATAATCATCAGCTGCATTGACTAGTTTTTAAGATAAAAGGCACCGTAGCTAACGATTAAAAGTCCTCAGCATATTGCTCTCTAAGGCACAGTAGCTAACGAAGTCCTCAGCATATTGCTCTCTAAGGCACAGTAGCTAACGATTGAAAGTCCTCAGCATATTGCTCTCTAAGGCACAATATCTAACGAAGTCCTCAGCATATTGCTCTCTAAGGCACAATAGCTAACGAAGTCCTCAGCATATTGCTCTCTAAGGCACCGTAGCTAACGAAGTCCTCAGCATATTGCTCTCTAAGGCACAGTAGCTAACGATTGAAAGTCCTCAGCATATTGCTCTCTAAGGCACAATAGCTAACGAAGTCCTCAGCATATTGCTCTCTAAGGCACGGTAGCTAACAATTAAAAGTCCTCAGCATATTGCTCTCTAAGGCACCGTAGCTAACGATTAAAAGTCCTCAGCATATTGCTCTCTAAGGCACAATAGCTAACGAAGTCCTCAGCATATTGCTGTCTAAGGCACAGTAGCTAGCGAATAAAAGTCCTCAGCATATTGCTCTCTAAGGCACCGTAGCTAACGATTTCTGACACCTAACTGGCACAATGACCTACATGTTGTAATGGATCGTTTCAAAGGTAGCCAACACAGTAGAAACTGTAGCCTAAACAGCTGAACTGATGTTACAGAGAACTGGCACAATTACCTACATGTTATAATGGATGGCTTCAAAGGTAGCCAACACAGTAGAAATCTGTAGCCTAAACAACTGAACTGATGCTACAGAGAACTGGCACAATGACCTACATGTTATAATGGATGGCTTCAAAGGTAGCTGACACAGTAGAAATCTGTAGCCTAAACAACTGAACTGATGCTACAGAGAACTGGCAAAATGACCTACATGTTATAATGGATGGCTTCAAAGGTAGCTGACACAGTAGAAACTGTAGCCTAAACAACTGAACTGATGTTACAGAGAACTGGCAAAATGACCTACATGTTATAATGGATGGCTTCAAAGGTAGCTGACAGTAGAAACTGTAGCCTAAACAACTGAACTGATGCTACAGAGAACTGGCACAATGCCCAACCTGTTGTAATGGATGGTTTCAAAGGTAGCTGACACAGTAGAAACTGTAGCCTAAACAGCTGAACTGATGTCACAGAGAACTGGCACAATGCCCAACCTGTTGTAATGGATGGTTTCAAAGGTCGCCGGCACAGTAGAAACTGTAGCCTAAACAACTGAACTGATGTTACAGAGAACTGGCACAATGCCCAACCTGTTATAATGGATGGTTTCAAAGGTAGGCAACACAGTAGAAACTGTAGCCTAAACACCTGAACTGATGTTACAGAGAACTGGCAAAATGATCTACCTGTTGTAATGGATGGTTTCAAAGGTAGCCGGCACAGTTGCCAGCACGTCAAAGTCCTCAGGGTGTTGCTGTCTGAAGGCCTCTGCCACGTGGAACATGTCAGCAAACACACTGTCCCCGCCTGGAATCTCCTCATCAAACCTGGAAAAAGATGATGATGGAACATGTCAGCAAACACACTGTCCCCGCCTGGAATCTCCTCATCAAACCTGGAAAAAGATGATGATGGAACATGTCAGCAAACACACTGTCCCCGCCTGGAATCTCCTCATCAAACCTGGAAAAATATGATGATGGAACATGTCAGCAAACACACTGTTCCTGCCTGGAATCTCCTCATCAAACCTGGACAAAGATGATGATGGAACATGTCAGTAAACACACTGTCCTGGAATCTCCTCATCAAACCTGGACAAAGATGATGATGGAACATTTCAGTAAACACACTGTCCCCACCAGGAATCTCCTCAACAAACCTGGACAAAGATGATGATGGAACATGTCAGCAAACACACTGTCCTGGAATCTCCTCATCAAACCTGGACAAAGATGATGATGGAACATGTCAGTAAACACACTGTCCTGGAATCTCCTCATCAAATCTGGACAAAGATGATGGAACATGTCAGCAAACACACTGTCCTGGAATCTCCTCATCAAACCTGGACAAAGATGATGATGGAACATGTCAGCAAACACACTGTCCTGGAATCTCCTCATCAAACCTGGACAAAGATGATGATGGAACATGTTAGCAAACACACTGTCCTGGAATCTCCTCATCAAACCTGGACAAAGATGATGATGGAACATGTCAGCAAACACACTGTCCTGGAATCTTCTCATCAAACCTGGACAAAGATGATGATGGAACATGTCAGCAAACACACTGTCCTGGAATCTCCTCATCAAACCTGGACAAAGATGATGGTGGAACATGTCAGCAAACACACTGTCCTGGAATCTCCTCATCAAACCTGGACAAAGATGATGATGGAACATGTCAGCAAACACACTGTCCTGGAATCTCATCAAACCTGGACAAAGATGATGATGGAACATGTCAGTAAACACGCTGTCCCCAGCCTGGAATCTCAACAAACCTGAACAAAGATGAAGGTGGAACATGTCAGCAAACACACTGTCCCCACAAGGAATCTCCTCATCAAACCTGGACAAAGATGATAATGGAACATGTCAGTAAACACACTGTCCTGGAATCTCCTCATTACCTGGACGCCATCACTTGCTCCCAATGCAGCACAGTCTACACTGGAGAGATTTACCGCACCTTAGCAGAGCGCTGCATAGAACACCTGGACGCCATCACTTGCTCCCAATGCAGCAGTCTACATCGGAGAGACTTACCGCACCTTAGCAGAGCGCTGCATAGAACACCTGGACGCCATCACTTGCTCCCAATGCAGCAAAGTCTACACTGGAGAGACTTACCGCACCTTAGCAGAGCGCTGCATAGAACACCTGGACGCCATCACTTCATCCCAATGCAGCAGAGTTTACACTGGAGAGACTTACTGCACCTTAGCAGAGTGTTGCATAGAACATCTGGACACCTTCCTTGCTCCCAATGCAGCAAAGTCTACATTGGAGAGACTTACCGCACCTTAGCAGAGCGCTGCATAGAACACATGGACGCCATCAGGCTCCAGAGAAACAGTCACGTTGCTCTCCATTTCCGCCTCCCTCACCACAGTCTCTCTGATCTCTCAATCTGTGCACTCTACAAGAACCACAAAGGCAAAGCCTTCAGACAATACCTGGAAAGCTCTCTCATTGATCGCCTGGGTACCCTCCAACCCATGGGTTTCAAAGTGGAACCTTAGACCCCTGTCACTTTGTGTATGTGTGTGTGTGTGTGTGCGTTGTGCATGTGCATGTGTGTGTGCGTGCGTGTGTGTGTGTGTGTGTGTGTGTTTGCCCTCTGTTTCTCTCCCCACCTCTCCCCCTTTTTTCCTTCCTTCCTACACACAATGCATCCACTTGATTTCACACTCACTTTTCTTTGTCCTTTTTTCCCTTGTCTTCACTCAAAACCCCATCCAGCTCTCTATGTCTCCCTCTCTCTTTCGCTGCCTGATATGTGCTCACCTTTTCCCATTTACCACAACACCCTCCCCACCCTCCACCCTCCACCTCCCCCTCCCTCTGCCCCCTCCCCCTCTCACCGTTTTCAACCTCTTCGTATTGCTATTTGAATAAAGTTATTTAAACCAAAGATCATGGAACATAATGATAATACACGTATATTTATAGAGCGCCTTGTATCGAGCACATGTCACCTGGAACCTCCTCGACGAACCTGGGAGAAAATGAAAATGGGGAGAACGAAAAGAAAAGAGGGGAGTGGAATGATAAGAACAATAACCAAATATATACAGAAAATCGTTCTCGAAGGTATATGGTCGACCGTGAAAACTGGTCACTGCGTACTGACTTCTCTCCCTGTGTGTCAGTCTGTCTGTCAATCTGCCTCTGTCTGTCTTACTGCCCCCGCCCCCCCTCTCTCCCTCTCTCTCTCACTCACCTGTTTCTCTCTAATAACCATTATTATCACCTTCATCATCATCATCACCATCATCATCACCATCATCATCATCATCATCATCATCACCATCATCATCAACAACATCATCATCATCACCATCATCATCAACAACATCATCATCATCACCATCATCATCAACAACATCATCATCATCACCACCATCATCATCATCACCATCACCATCATCATCATCATCATCATCACCATCATCATCACCATCATACTCACTGATAAGAGAAGATGACTTGTAGTCCGGGAGGGGAGGAGTAATACATCAGCTGGGATATTCACATTGAGATAGTACGACTATGAGACTGATCATCATGTTACCCTAGAGGTCCTTCTAAGGTACTAGGATTCAGTAGGACTTCTAAGGTACTAGGATTGAATAGGACTTCTAAGGTACTAGGATTGAATAGGACTTCTAAGGTACTAGGATTGAATAGGACTTCTAAGGTACTAGGATTTGAATAGGACTTCTAAGGTACTAGGATTGAATAGGACTTCTAAGGTACTAGGATTGAATAGGACTTCTAAGGTACTAGGATTGAATAGAACATTAGAAGTCCTTCTAAGGTACTAGGATTGAATAGGACTTCTAAGGTACTAGGATTGAATAGGACTTCTAAGGTACTAGGATTTAATAGGACTTCTAAGGTACTAGGATTTAATAGAACATTAGAAGTCCTTCTAAGGTACTAGGATTGAATAGGACTTCTAAGGTACTAGGATTGAATAGAACTTCTAAGGTACTAGGATTGAGTAGGACTTCTAAGGTACTAGGATTTAATAGAACTTCTAAGGTACTAGGATTGAGTAGGACTTCTAAGGTACTAGGATTGAAGTAGGACTTCTAAGGTACTAGGATTGACTAGGACTTCTAAGGTACTAGGATTGAATAGGACTTCTAAGGTACTAGGATTGAATAGAACATTAGAAGTCCTTCTAAGGTACTAGGATTGAATAGGACTTCTAAGGTACTAGGATTGAATAGGACTTCTAAGGTACTAGGATTGAATAGGACTTCTACAGGTACTAGGATTTAATAGAACATTAGAAGTCCTTCTAAGGTACTAGGGATTCTAAGGTACTAGAATAGGACTTCTAAGGTACTAGGATTGAATAGAACTTCTAAGGTACTAGGATTGAATAGGAACTTCTAAGGTACTAGGATTTAGAACTTCTAAGGTACTAGGATTTAATAGGACTTCAGAACTAGGATTGTACTTCTAAGGCCTACTAGGATTGAGGACTCCTAAAGGTACTAGGATTGAATAGGACTTACTAAGGTACTAGGATTGAATAGGACTTCTAAGGTACTAGGATTTGAAAAAATTAGGACTTCTAAGGTACTAGGATTTGAATAGGACTTCTAAGGTACTAGGATTGAATAGGACTTCTAAGGTACTAGGATTGAATAGGACTTCTAAGGTACTAGGATTGAATAGAACTTCTAAGGTACTAGGATTGAGTAGGACTTCTAAGGTACTAGGATTTAGTAGGACTTCTAAGGTACTAGGATTGAGTAGGACTTCTAAGGTACTAGGATTGAATAGAACATTAGAAGTCCTTCTAAGGTACTAGGATTTAATAGGACTTCTAAGGTACTAGGATTTAAAGAACTTCTAAGGTACTAGGATTTAATAGGACTTCTAAGGTACTAGGATTGAGTAGGACTTCTAAGGTACTAGGATTTAATAGGACTTCTAAGGTACTAGGATTGAATAGGACTTCTAAGGTACTAGGATTGAATA
>CM065692.1:96331-101331 GCA_017654935.2 Phymorhynchus buccinoides
TACGAATAGAATCATTTACTCGTTCTATTCCCGCCTTTGTTAGTCCTTCAGAAGTATCAAGAATAAATGTAGACCAAGCGTTTTTTTGTTTTTGTTGAATAGATCCTAGATGAACGGTCGTGCCTGAAGAAAAAGACGTGTAAGGAGGATTCCAATCATAGTCATACTTTCTGTGCACGCCCCAATAATAAAGTGTACCCAAACCATGATTACGATCTAAATTTTGTCTAAAGTCTGTATTCAAGTTAATGTTAAACTCATTACAAATCCGTTCAAAGGCCTTCATGTCAATTCTGTTGTTGAACGGATTAAAAGTGGAATCATTCGGTAATGGAGCATGCAGTTCAGACAAAATACGCTTGAAAGTGTAATAGAAATGAAATCTATAAACTGCTTTTACCATGACTCCTGGATGATTTAAGTGATCAGTGAAAGAAACACCACACCCTGTTGTAGCACAGAACACAGCAAAGTTTAACTGGTTTTGATAAAACTGCATTGGATGACTAAACCATGCCTTTGCGATGTTATCATGTTTGATGCTAGGATTTAAATAATGGTTTAATGGATTACTGACCTTAACTTCAAAAGAATCAACTCCCACTGCAACAACTATTGAATCAACAGCTATAGTTTTAGGGTTATATGATCCAACTGCATATTTAGCGTCTTTGTTATATTTAAAAGCATTCATTTATATATTCGCATATAAAAATGTTTATTTATATAACTGATCAAGACGAGCCAATACTTTTACAACGCCCTATTGAAAATCATGGTTCTCTTAAAGTAGCGCTCCATGAAATTTATTACAAAGTTAAATGGATTAACATAAGCTAATCCTTAAAGAACAATTGGATAAGAAAAATTGATGATAGAGGACGGCCGATAAGCGAACTGACTATACCAGACGGTTATTACGGTTTTTGTTCATTAAAAGAGATTTTAAGTGATTATGACATTACTTTAAAACTTAATGAGGGAAATTTAAAAGTAAAGATAACGTTTAAAGAGCAAGAAGGAGTAGGTTACTACTTCGCACCAGAATTAGCAAAAATGTTAGGGTTTAGAACCGATGGGTGAGATATCACAGCTTTTCGGTCACTGGAAAATAATACCTCTTTTAAAGGAGAAAACTCTCTGAATCTCGGAATACATTCTTTATTATACTTTCATTTAGATATCCTGAGTACGGATGACAACTTATTTGATAACCAGCCGTCTACTGTATTAAGAGTTCTTCCAACAGCAAAAGCGGCATACTGTGATTACGAAATTATTACGTTCACCAACTTACAGTTTAAAGAATTAGTTTGTGGGGTTCACCATTCACTAAAAATAAGAATAACTGACGAAAAAGGAAAAGAAGTTCAGTGCGACAGCTTGAATGCTTTGTTAGAAATAAAATAATTTAGTTTAAATAAAACTATGTCGCGCGGACCAGATCAACCGGTTATGCTTGACCCTGTTAGATGCGCAACTTTAGAATTGAAGGACCTAGCGGACACAGAAGACTTTGATTTAAATGGAGAGATAGGAGCGCTGTATGGTTTTGAGTACACAAACAACGGCTATTATAAACGAGCCGAAGTAAGTGATAAAAAAGTACCTAAACTAGAGCAACTGCGTAATGTAGTAGCTGACAATGTTGGCCATTTTGAATATAAAGTTGTTAAGAAAAGGGATAACAAATGGCATTTAATTCCATTCGTTGATTGGGAAATTAAGTTTGAATTTTTAAGCCCGTTTACATTCTTTGATAATGACAAACACTTTCGCAAATCATTTAACTCAGGACCGTTACATGTCAGTCTGATTCCACAAAACAACAGCAGAAGAGAAATAGCAATCAAACCTTATAAAAAGAGACAGTACATGCTGCATAGAAAAAAGACAGTGACAAAGGATGCAGCCACGCAATTAGAGTTCATTCCTAAAATGGCTTTAGCAGACGAATTTACTATGATATTTGAACTTTCTGTTAGAGCAGACAACCCTGATTCCCTACCTGTTGGTGTTAGCGACAACCTAATGAAAGGGATTCTTATTTCTTGGCAAAACTTGGATGTTGAATCAGTGAGATGTACTATCGTTATTCAAAACCGCGGTGAAGAAATTAAGGCAGTGTCGACCAGCGATAAAGTTATATTGAGTGTTGATCCAAACAATCTCAAAGAATTGACGTACATTAATGTTACTAATTTAGATCTCATTGGGTTTTATTACACTGAAAGCATTTTGTCTGATGATCTTCTTAAAATGATAGCAAGTGCAAATTAAATGTTAAATTTTTTTTTTAAATATAAAAAGATGTCCGTTACAGTATATCCAAAAATACCGAAAGAAAATACTGACAAAGAAAAGACTGAGGGTGGTGATGATCCTGAAATCAGAAAGTTCAGATTGTCCTCTATTACAGAAATACAAAGAGAATTGGAAAAAGACCTCACTAACTATAACAGAACCAAACGAAGGTACTCTTGTTTGTTTAATTCAACAACATACTTAAATACTGGATTTGGAACTCTAGGTACTTTAACAGCATGAAGCTCTGTAGGGTTGTTAGCGACAGGGGTCGGATCAGTAGTAGCTTTGCCTCTAGGTTGTGTGTCGCTGACGCTCGGGTTGTTTTCAATCAGTACGTCTGCTTTCAACAAAAAAATAAAAATAAAACTTCAAAAGCATACAGCCATGGTTCAATTAATAATGGCAAAACTTAGTTCATTTCGATTGATTATCAGTAAAGCTTTGCAAGACTCTCAAATTTCGGATGAGGAGTTCAATAGACTCCAAGCAGACTACAACGACTACAAAATGCAAAAGTTTGAACTTCAGAAAAAATCAAGAGCAAGTTTTTCACAACCGCAAGACATAGAAGCGATAAAAAAAGAATGTGAAAAAAAAAATAAACGACACATTAAAATCTGTTCTAGGGAAATAACAATAAGAACTCTAAAGGGTATTTATTCAATTCAATATGATTACAAGTTTCGAAAGTCTACTGACTATGACACTTAGTTCTCCAGTGTCCAATTGAATACGAAAACTCAGGTGATTTAAACACACGCTTTGTATTGTTTGAGTCAAGTGATTTTTTATTTACAACTGTTGTGTTTATCTCGTGTAACTTAGATTGTATTTTTATGTTGTCATGATAAAACGTCTTGGAGTCAAACAGTGCTTCTTTATAGTTATCGTGTGTCATGACCATTTGAACAACCGGTCTAGAAATTCCTTTTGCTTTTTTAATAACGCTAGTTTGACTGGCAATTGAATACATCTTTGCTCTCAGTCCAACGTACTCTTTGATTATAGTTCCATTCAGTTCATCCTTCATCTTACCGATTACCTTTTTATTTACGGATGAATGCAATGGAGATTTACTTGGGTAGTCAGAGGTGTCATACCAGGAGTCAACACCTTTTGCTGAATCTGTCTCTAAATCTTTATAAAAGTCTTCAGTCGGAATGTCTAGAATAAATGAGTCCGTGTCTGTATACAATACTTTAGAGTCTGGGTAGAGTGGTTTAAAGTAGTCGTAAAGAAATTCTAGCATCAATAACTTGGACAATTCTAAGACAGCAAACCCAATGAAGACAGGTTTGTCTAGTTTTACATTAATTTTTTTCATCATTATACCGTAAAGGTTGTCATGGAACTTTTTGAAGTCTTGATAATTGGGTTTTGAAGTTAGTTTGATTGCTTTGTTTTCTTGGGTAACTAATCTAACGTCTTTACGTTTGTGCGGGTTTTCCATAGTCTTTCCAAAACAACTGTTATTCATTAGCTTAAAGAAGTCTTTTTCTGAGGCGTCGGTAGCTTGTGTTCTAAGATTAGTGTTCTTCATTATATATGGCTCCATGAATTTCTCCTGACTAAACGAAATGATTCTATGAACTGCTGTTAGTCTTAATCCATGCCGTAAGTAGAATTGAAGGAGTCTATAATGACAAACGTATTTTTTTTTGGAGTGCAGATTAGGCACAAGTTTAGGGAGGTCATTCCCCACTTGAAGTCTTTCAGCTGCTAACGGGTAGTCGTTGTGTAGGTCATGGAGTTCGTCCGGGTAGTCTAAGTCGACTTCTAGAATAAATCCTGTTTCGTAAGAATCTGGTAATTTTAAAAGCTGTTGTACAAACTCCTTGATGTCGAAGTCAAATGGGGCTGTATACATTTTAAAGTTACGTAAAGGTAGTGACTGGATCATCGCCCAACCATAGAGATTGTTTGCATCCAAATACATGATATAATTTGATGGCTTAGTAGGATCGTAGTCGTCTAAGTACTTGTTGTTAGCCTTACAATAACTGTGTGAAGCCATACTAATTCCTCCACGTAGTCCGTCTTCAATCATCTGGAGAGTTGGTAGATCGGAGAGTAAGTCAATCTGTATTCGAGTAAATCTTAAGAACGCATCCCAACTCATTCCAGGAGCAGAAATATAATGAGCAGGGTCTAGACTGTAATGTTTCATACACGTTTTTCTGTAATTTTCAAATACGTCCGCAAGCAAACAAACGTCAGCCATTAAATAGGCGTCATGATAGTCTCCCATGGTCTGGCATTTTAACTTAATCCACGCTGACTGAGCATGGTCGTAGTCAGAGTCGCTTATATTTTTTCCTTTTAAACTAGAGTAGAATACACCTTTAGGTGGTAATTCAACTTCATCGAACCGCTCCCAACTACTCATGTACTCGTAAGGGTATACTCCTTTTCGTACAAGTGCTGGATCAAAGTATTTTTCTGTTATAGTGCATTTGGATAGTGACTGACCTAAAGATTCTAACGAGCCCATCATATGTTGTAGTGAATCATAAAAAGACAATTGACCTAATGTAAATGTCATGTACTTTTCTGAAGACTGAGCTATACAACTGACGGTTCTAAATTCATCAGTAACTGCTTGTAGAATTAAATGGGAGTCATATCCACGTAGATTGTGAAAGAATATAGGCAGTTTCCAAGACTTTGGTTCAAACTTTAACTGGAGATTACAG
>CM065692.1:108831-121331 GCA_017654935.2 Phymorhynchus buccinoides
TTTGTCCCAGTCTCCACAGGAACCTCTGGGCACAATATCACTTCTGGACATCGCGAAAGTTTGCAATTTAACACTCGATACGAGTCAAATGTCGACCGTACTATTTAGTTATGGCGTCGCAGGAAGTTGGTAACCGGTGCGCGCGCAACGGAGGGCTTAAGCAGCGAGTCGACTGCTTGCACGCGTAGTAAGAGTTCCGCGAAGCGTGGCGCGAGTCGACTGCTTGCACGCGTAGTAAGAGTTCTGCGAAACGTGGCGCGATTTTTTTTTTCTCTGAAATTTTTTGAGTTTCGCTGCAGTTCAAAACGGGTTTGGCGGAATTCCGCGAAATCGCTGAAAAGTAGCATGCCTGACATTGGGTTAATAGCAAGCACAAGTCAACATGACATCATCATCAACAGCAGTCAATGGGCTAATAGCAAGCACAACAGTCAACATGACATCATCATCAATAGCAGTCAATGGGTTAATAGCAAGCACAACAGTCAACATGACGTCATCATCAATAGCAGTCAATGGGTTAATAGCAAGCACAACAGTCAACATGACGTCATCATCAACAGCAGTCAATGGGCTAATAGCAAGCACAACAGTCAACATGACGTCATCATCAATAGCAGTCAATGGGTTAATAGCAAGCACAACAGTCAACATGACATCATCATCAACAGCAGTCAATGGGTTAATAGCAAGCACAACAGTCAACATGACATCATCATCAATAGCAGTCAATGGGTTAATAGCAAGCACAACAGTCAACATGACGTCATCATCAATAGCAGTCAATGGGTTAATAGCAAGCACAACAGTCAACATGACGTCATCATCAACAGCAGTCAATGGGTTAATAGCAAGCACAACAGTCAACATGACGTCATCATCAACAGCAGTCAATGGGTTAATAGCAAGCACAACAGTCAACATGACGTCATCATCAACAGCAGTCAATGGGTTAATAGCAAGCACAACAGTCAACATGACGTCATCATCAACAGCAGTCAATGGGTTAATAGCAAGCACAACAGTCAACATGACATCATCATCAACAGCAGTCAATGGGTTAATAGCAAGCACAACAGTCAACATGACGTCATCATCAACAGCAGTCAATGGGTTAATAGCAAGCACAACAGTCAACATGACGTCATCATCAACAGCAGTCAATGGGTTAATAGCAAGCACAACAGTCAACATGACATCATCATCAACAGCAGTCAATGGGTTAATAGCAAGCACAACAGTCAACATGACGTCATCATCAACAGCAGTCAATGGGTTAATAGCAAGCACAACAGTCAACATGACGTCATCATCAACAGCAGTCAATGGGTTAATAGCAAGCACAACAGTCAACATGACATCATCATCAACAGCAGTCAATGGGTTAATAGCAAGCACAACAGTCAACATGACGTCATCATCAACAGCAGTCAATGGGTTAATAGCAAGCACAACAGTCAACATGACGTCATCATCAACAGCAGTCAATGGGTTAATAGCAAGCACAACAGTCAACATGACGTCATCATCAACAGCAGTCAATGGGTTAATAGCAAGCACAACAGTCAACATGACGTCATCATCAACAGCAGTCAATGGGTTAATAGCAAGCACAACAGTCAACATGACATCATCATCAACAGCAGTCAATGGGTTAATAGCAAGCACAACAGTCAACACAGTCAACATGACGTCATCGTCAACAGCAGTCAATGGGTTAATATCAAGCACAACAGTCAACATGACATCATCATCAACAGCAGTCAATGGGTTAATAGCAAGCACAACAGTCAACATGACGTCATCATCAATAGCAGTCAATGGGTTAATAGCAAGCACAACAGTCAACATGACATCATCATCAACAGCAGTCAATGGGTTAATAGCAAGCACAACAGTCAACATGACATCATCATCAACAGCAGTCAATGGGTTAATAGCAAGCACAACAGTCAACATGACGTCATCATCAACAGCAGTCAATGGGTTAATAGCAAGCACAACAGTCAACATGACATCATCATCAACAGCAGTCAATGGGTTAATAGCAAGCACAACAGTCAACATGACATCATCATCAACAGCAGTCAATGGGTTAATAGCAAGCACAACAGTCAACATGACATCATCATCAACAGCAGTCAATGGGTTAATAGCAAGCACAACAGTCAACATGACATCATCATCAACAGCAGTCAATGGGTTAATAGCAAGCACAACAGTCAACATGACGTCATCATCAACAGCAGTCAATGGGTTAATAGCAAGCACAACAGTCAACATGACGTCATCATCAATAGCAGTCAATGGGTTAATAGCAAGCACAACAGTCAACATGACGTCATCATCAACAGCAGTCAATGGGTTAATAGCAAGCACAACAGTCAACATGACATCATCATCAATAGCAGTCAATGGGTTAATAGCAAGCACAACAGTCAACACAGTCAAATCGTAAATATCGATCTGAAGTTGCGAAAGTCTCTTGTTTTAAAAAAGAAAATTGGTACCCTAAGCTTCTCAACTGATCGTAAAAATACTAGCATAGTGACACACCATATGTATTTGTTGGAATGAATCGTTTCACAGGAAAAGTTAGCATGCCTATCAACTTCCTTGTTGTGTTATTGAATTTTAGAAGTATTCTTCTTATTGAAAACAGCCACTCTGACATGTTGAAGTGATCCCTTTGAGAACTAGCAAAAGAATAGATGTCAAAGTTAGCAGGTTCTCGTGTGTTTAGTCACTATTGAAGTGACCCCTTTGAGAACTAGCAACAGTACAGATGTCAAAGTTAGCAGGCCACTCAAGTGATTAGTAACTATTGAAGTGATCCATTTGAGAACTAGCAACAGTACAGATGTCAAAGTTAGCAGGCCACTCATGTGTTTAGTAACTATTGAAGTGACCCCTTTGAGAACTAGCAACAGTACAGATGTCAAAGTTAGCAGGCCACTCAAGTGATTAGTAACTATTGAAGTGATCCATTTGAGAACTAGCAACAATACAGATGTCAAAGTTAGCAGGCCACTCAAGTGTTTAGTAACTATTGAAGTGATCTCTTTGAGAACTAGCAACAGTACAGATGTCAACGTTAGCAGGATACTCGTGTGCTTAGTAACTATTGAAGTGATCCCTTTGAGAACTAGCAACAGTACAGATGTCAAAGTTAGCAGGCCACTCAAGTGTTTAGTAACTATTGAAGTGATCCATTTGAGAACTAGCAACAGTATAGATGTCAATTCAATTCAATTCAATCATTTTATTGTCTTCACAAAAAGCAAAGAAATTCGCTGCCTGGCATGCACATTTTATAAGTAATGTTTATGAAGACAACTTAAATAAGATAACAACATTTAAACACACACACACACACACACACACACACACACACACACACACACACACACACACACACACACACCAACAACAATCCAATTTGGCACTGTTCAGACAAATATTAAGCATAAAATTATAAAGAATTACTCGTGAAAGCAAACATTTGACACACTCAGTCACACACACACACACACACACACACACACACACACACACACACACACACACACACACACACACACACACACACACTTACACACACACACACACACACACACACACACACACACACACACCAACAACAATCCAATTAGGCACTGTTCAGACAAATATTAAGCATAAAATTATAAAGAATTACTCAAAGTTAGCAGGCTACTCGTGTGTTTAGTAACTATTGAAGTGATCCCTTTGATAACTAGCAACAGTACATATGTCAAAGTTAGCAGCCCACTAACATGCTTAGTAACTATTGAAGTGATTCCTTTGAGAACTAGCAACAGTACCGATGTCAACGTTAGCAGGATACTCGTGTGTTTAGTAACTATTGAAGTGATCCCTTTGAGAACTAGCAACAGTACAGATGTCAAAGTTAACAGGCTACTCATGTGTTTAGTAACTATTAAAGTGATCCCTTTGAGAACTAGCAACAGTACCGATGTCAAAGTTAGCAGGCCACTAACATGCTTAGTAACTATTGAAGTGATTCCTTTGAGAACTAGCAACAGTACCGATGTCAACGTTAGCAGGCTACTCATGTGTTTAGTAACTATTGAAGTGATCCCTTTGAGAACTAGCAACAGTACAGATGTCAAAAGTAGCAGGCTACTCATGTGCTTAGTAACTATTGAAGTGATCCCTTTGAGAACTAGCAACAGTACAGATGTCAAAGGTAGCAGGCTACTCATGTGATTAGTAACTATTGAAGTGATCCATTTGAGAACTAGCAACAGTACAGATGTCAAAGTTAGCAAGCCACTCAAGTGCTTAGTAACTATTGAAGTGATCCCTTTGAGAACTAGCAACAGTACACGCATGTAAGTGTGTTTGTGTGCGTGTCTGTGTGTCTGTCTGCGTGCGTACGTTGTGTGTGAGGGTGTTTGTGTCTGCGTGTTGGTGTATGTGGTCAGTCCATGCGGCTCAGTTGCTGTGACTTACCGAATGGGGTATGAACGAGTTGGCGTCAATAATTGTGTGTTTATGTGTGTGTGTGTGTGTGTGTGTGTGTGTGTGTGTGTGTGTGTGTGTGTGCGCGCGCGTGTGTGTGTGTGTGTGTGTGTGTGTGTGTGTGTGTGTGTGTGTGTGTGCGTGTGCGTGTGTGTGTGCGTGTGTGTATGCGTGTATGTTAGAGAGAGAGAGAGAGTTGCTTTGCATATGCACTGTTGGTGGTTGGTGTCACTCTTGAATGTTGTTTTTTGTTATCTGTTGATGAATAATTGATTGTAAAGCGCTTTGGGCTCATCTGAGGTAAAGCGCTATATAAATGTACTGTTATTATTACTGTTATTAAAGGTAGCAGGCTACTCATGTGCTTAGTAACTATTGAAGTGATCCCTTTGAGAACTAGCAACAGTACAGATGTCAAAGGTAGCAGGCTACTCATGTGTTTAGTAACTATTGAAGTGATTCCTTTGAGAACTAGCAACAGTACCGATGTCAACGTTAGCAGGCTACTCATGTGTTTAGTAACTATTGAAGTGATCCCTTTGAGAACTAGCAACAGTACAGATGTCAAAGGTAGCAGGCTACTCATGTGCTTAGTAACTATTGAAGTGATCCCTTTGAGAACTAGCAACAGTACAGATGTCAAAGGTAGCAGGCTACTCATGTGATTAGTAACTATTGAAGTGATCCATTTGAGAACTAGCAACAGTACAGATGTCAAAGTTAGCAGGCCACTCAAGTGCTTAGTAACTATTGAAGTGATCCCTTTGAGAACTAGCAACAGTACCGATGTCAAAGTTAGCAGGCTACTCATGTGCTTAGTAACTATTGAAGTGATCCCTTTGAGAACTAGCAACAGTACAGATGTCAAAGGTAGCAGGCTACTCATGTGTTTAGTAACTATTGAAGTGATCCCTTTGAGAACTAGCAACAGTACAGATGTCAACGTTAGCAGGATACTCGTGTGCTTAGTAACTATTGAAGTGATCCCTTTGAGAACTAGCAACAGTACAGATGTCAAAGGTAGCAGGCTACTCATGTGTTTAGTAACTATTGAAGTGATCCCTTTGAGAACTAGCAACAGTACAGATGTCAAAGGTAGCAGGCTACTCATGTGTTTAGTAACTATTGAAGTGATCCCTTTGAGAACTAGCAACAGTACAGATGTCAAAGGTAGCAGGCTACTCATGTGCTTAGTAACTATTGAAGTGATCCCTTTGAGAACTAGCAACAGTACAGATGTCAAAGGTAGCAGGCTACTCATGTGCTTAGTAACTATTGAAGTGATCCCTTTGAGAACTAGCAACAGTACCGATGTCAAAGTTAGCAGGATACTCGTGTGTTTAGTAGCTATTGAAGTGATCCCTTTGAGAACTAGCAACAGTACAGATGTCAAAGTTAGCAGGCTACTCATGTGTTTAGTAACTATTGAAGTGATCCCTTTGAGAACTAGCAACAGTACAGATGTCAAAGGTAGCAGGCTACTCATGTGTTTAGTAACTATTGAAGTGATCCCTTTGAGAACTAGCAACAGTACCGATGTCAAAGTTAGCAGGATACTCGTGTGTTTAGTAGCTATTGAAGTGATCCCTTTGAGAACTAGCAACAGTACAGATGTCAAAGGTAGCAGGCTACTCATGTGTTTAGTAGCCAATGCATTAAACACTTCATGGTGATGCTCTCTGATAGTCTCTACTCGTGAAAGATCATTAACCCAAACTAATGCTGAATAAGAATTTAAAAAAGAACAATATAATCATCAGCTGCATTGACTAGTTTTTAAGATAAAAGGCACCGTAGCTAACGATTAAAAGTCCTCAGCATATTGCTCTCTAAGGCACAGTAGCTAACGAAGTCCTCAGCATATTGCTCTCTAAGGCACAGTAGCTAACGATTGAAAGTCCTCAGCATATTGCTCTCTAAGGCACAATATCTAACGAAGTCCTCAGCATATTGCTCTCTAAGGCACAATAGCTAACGAAGTCCTCAGCATATTGCTCTCTAAGGCACCGTAGCTAACGAAGTCCTCAGCATATTGCTCTCTAAGGCACAGTAGCTAACGATTGAAAGTCCTCAGCATATTGCTCTCTAAGGCACAATAGCTAACGAAGTCCTCAGCATATTGCTCTCTAAGGCACGGTAGCTAACAATTAAAAGTCCTCAGCATATTGCTCTCTAAGGCACCGTAGCTAACGATTAAAAGTCCTCAGCATATTGCTCTCTAAGGCACAATAGCTAACGAAGTCCTCAGCATATTGCTGTCTAAGGCACAGTAGCTAGCGAATAAAAGTCCTCAGCATATTGCTCTCTAAGGCACCGTAGCTAACGATTTCTGACACCTAACTGGCACAATGACCTACATGTTGTAATGGATCGTTTCAAAGGTAGCCAACACAGTAGAAACTGTAGCCTAAACAGCTGAACTGATGTTACAGAGAACTGGCACAATTACCTACATGTTATAATGGATGGCTTCAAAGGTAGCCAACACAGTAGAAATCTGTAGCCTAAACAACTGAACTGATGCTACAGAGAACTGGCACAATGACCTACATGTTATAATGGATGGCTTCAAAGGTAGCTGACACAGTAGAAATCTGTAGCCTAAACAACTGAACTGATGCTACAGAGAACTGGCAAAATGACCTACATGTTATAATGGATGGCTTCAAAGGTAGCTGACACAGTAGAAACTGTAGCCTAAACAACTGAACTGATGTTACAGAGAACTGGCAAAATGACCTACATGTTATAATGGATGGCTTCAAAGGTAGCTGACAGTAGAAACTGTAGCCTAAACAACTGAACTGATGCTACAGAGAACTGGCACAATGCCCAACCTGTTGTAATGGATGGTTTCAAAGGTAGCTGACACAGTAGAAACTGTAGCCTAAACAGCTGAACTGATGTCACAGAGAACTGGCACAATGCCCAACCTGTTGTAATGGATGGTTTCAAAGGTCGCCGGCACAGTAGAAACTGTAGCCTAAACAACTGAACTGATGTTACAGAGAACTGGCACAATGCCCAACCTGTTATAATGGATGGTTTCAAAGGTAGGCAACACAGTAGAAACTGTAGCCTAAACACCTGAACTGATGTTACAGAGAACTGGCAAAATGATCTACCTGTTGTAATGGATGGTTTCAAAGGTAGCCGGCACAGTTGCCAGCACGTCAAAGTCCTCAGGGTGTTGCTGTCTGAAGGCCTCTGCCACGTGGAACATGTCAGCAAACACACTGTCCCCGCCTGGAATCTCCTCATCAAACCTGGAAAAAGATGATGATGGAACATGTCAGCAAACACACTGTCCCCGCCTGGAATCTCCTCATCAAACCTGGAAAAAGATGATGATGGAACATGTCAGCAAACACACTGTCCCCGCCTGGAATCTCCTCATCAAACCTGGAAAAATATGATGATGGAACATGTCAGCAAACACACTGTTCCTGCCTGGAATCTCCTCATCAAACCTGGACAAAGATGATGATGGAACATGTCAGTAAACACACTGTCCTGGAATCTCCTCATCAAACCTGGACAAAGATGATGATGGAACATTTCAGTAAACACACTGTCCCCACCAGGAATCTCCTCAACAAACCTGGACAAAGATGATGATGGAACATGTCAGCAAACACACTGTCCTGGAATCTCCTCATCAAACCTGGACAAAGATGATGATGGAACATGTCAGTAAACACACTGTCCTGGAATCTCCTCATCAAATCTGGACAAAGATGATGGAACATGTCAGCAAACACACTGTCCTGGAATCTCCTCATCAAACCTGGACAAAGATGATGATGGAACATGTCAGCAAACACACTGTCCTGGAATCTCCTCATCAAACCTGGACAAAGATGATGATGGAACATGTTAGCAAACACACTGTCCTGGAATCTCCTCATCAAACCTGGACAAAGATGATGATGGAACATGTCAGCAAACACACTGTCCTGGAATCTTCTCATCAAACCTGGACAAAGATGATGATGGAACATGTCAGCAAACACACTGTCCTGGAATCTCCTCATCAAACCTGGACAAAGATGATGGTGGAACATGTCAGCAAACACACTGTCCTGGAATCTCCTCATCAAACCTGGACAAAGATGATGATGGAACATGTCAGCAAACACACTGTCCTGGAATCTCATCAAACCTGGACAAAGATGATGATGGAACATGTCAGTAAACACGCTGTCCCCAGCCTGGAATCTCAACAAACCTGAACAAAGATGAAGGTGGAACATGTCAGCAAACACACTGTCCCCACAAGGAATCTCCTCATCAAACCTGGACAAAGATGATAATGGAACATGTCAGTAAACACACTGTCCTGGAATCTCCTCATTACCTGGACGCCATCACTTGCTCCCAATGCAGCACAGTCTACACTGGAGAGATTTACCGCACCTTAGCAGAGCGCTGCATAGAACACCTGGACGCCATCACTTGCTCCCAATGCAGCAGTCTACATCGGAGAGACTTACCGCACCTTAGCAGAGCGCTGCATAGAACACCTGGACGCCATCACTTGCTCCCAATGCAGCAAAGTCTACACTGGAGAGACTTACCGCACCTTAGCAGAGCGCTGCATAGAACACCTGGACGCCATCACTTCATCCCAATGCAGCAGAGTTTACACTGGAGAGACTTACTGCACCTTAGCAGAGTGTTGCATAGAACATCTGGACACCTTCCTTGCTCCCAATGCAGCAAAGTCTACATTGGAGAGACTTACCGCACCTTAGCAGAGCGCTGCATAGAACACCTGGACGCCATCAGGCTCCAGAGAAACAGTCACGTTGCTCTCCATTTCCGCCTCCCTCACCACAGTCTCTCTGATCTCTCAATCTGTGCACTCTACAAGAACCACAAAGGCAAAGCCTTCAGACAATACCTGGAAAGCTCTCTCATTGATCGCCTGGGTACCCTCCAACCCATGGGTTTCAAAGTGGAACCTTAGACCCCTGTCACTTTGTATGTGTGTGTGTGTGTGTGCGTGTGCATGTGCGTGTGTGTGCGTGTGTGTGTGTGTGTGTGTGTGTTTGCCTCTGTTTCTCTCCCCACCTCTCCCCCTTTTTTCCTTCCTTCCTACACACAATGCATCCACTTGATTTCACACTCACTTTTCTTTGTCCTTTTTTCCCTTGTCTTCACTCAAAACCCCATCCAGCTCTCTATGTCTCCCTCTCTCTTTCGCTGCCTGATATGTGCTCACCTTTTCCCATTTACCACAACACCCTCCCCACCCTCCCCCCCCCCCCTCTGCCCCCTCCCCCTCTCACCGTTTTCAACCTCTTCGTATTGCTATTTGAATAAAGTTATTTAAACCAAAGATCATGGAACATAATGATAATACACGTATATTTATAGAGCGCCTTGTATCGAGCACATGTCACCTGGAACCTCCTCGACGAACCTGGGAGAAAATGAAAATGGGGAGAACGAAAAGAAAAGAGGGAGTGGAATGATAAGAACAATAACAAATATATACAGAAAATCGTTCTCGAAGGTATATGGTCGACCGTGAAAACTGGTCACTGCGTACTGACTTCTCTCCCTGTGTGTCAGTCTGTCTGTCAATCTGCCTCTGTCTGTCTTACTGCCCCCGCCCCCTCTCTCCCTCTCTCTCTCACTCACCTGTTTCTCTCTAATAACCATTATTATCACCTTCATCATCATCATCACCATCATCATCACCATCATCATCATCATCATCATCATCATCATCATCATCATCATCATCATCATCATCATCATCATCATCAACATCACATCATCATCATCATCATCATCATCAACAACATCATCATCATCACCACCATCATCATCATCACCATCACCATCATCATCATCATCATCACCATCATCATCACCATCATACTCACTGATAAGAGAAGATGACTTGTAGTCCGGGAGGGGAGGAGTAATACATCAGCTGGGATATTCACATTGAGATAGTACGACTATGAGACTGATCATCATGTTACCCTAGAGGTCCTTCTAAGGTACTAGGATTCAGTAGGACTTCTAAGGTACTAGGATTGAATAGGACTTCTAAGGTACTAGGATTGAATAGGACTTCTAAGGTACTAGGATTGAATAGAACTTCTAAGGTACTAGGATTGAATAGGACTTCTAAGGTACTAGGATTGAATAGGACTTCTAAGGTACTAGGATTGAATAGGACTTCTAAGGTACTAGGATTGAATAGAACATTAGAAGTCCTTCTAAGGTACTAGGATTGAATAGGACTTCTAAGGTACTAGGATTGAATAGGACTTCTAAGGTACTAGGATTTAATAGGACTTCTAAGGTACTAGGATTTAATAGAACATTAGAAGTCCTTCTAAGGTACTAGGATTGAATAGGACTTCTAAGGTACTAGGATTGAATAGAACTTCTAAGGTACTAGGATTGAGTAGGACTTCTAAGGTACTAGGATTTAATAGAACTTCTAAGGTACTAGGATTGAGTAGGACTTCTAAGGTACTAGGATTGAATAGGACTTCTAAGGTACTAGGATTGAATAGGACTTCTAAGGTACTAGGATTGAATAGGACTTCTAAGGTACTAGGATTGAATAGAACATTAGAAGTCCTTCTAAGGTACTAGGATTGAATAGGACTTCTAAGGTACTAGGATTGAATAGGACTTCTAAGGTACTAGGATTGAATAGGACTTCTAAGGTACTAGGATTTAATAGAACATTAGAAGTCCTTCTAAGGTACTAGGATTTAATAGGACTTCTAAGGTACTAGGATTGAATAGGACTTCTAAGGTACTAGGATTGAATAGAACTTCTAAGGTACTAGGATTGAATAGGACTTCTAAGGTACTAGGATTTAATAGAACTTCTAAGGTACTAGGATTGAGTAGGACTTCTAAGGTACTAGGATTGAATAGGACTTCTAAGGTACTAGGATTGAATAGGACTTCTAAGGTACTAGGATTTAATAGGACTTCTAAGGTACTAGGATTGAATAGGACTTCTAAGGTACTAGGATTGAATAGGACTTCTAAGGTACTAGGATTGAATAGGACTTCTAAGGTACTAGGATTGAATAGAACTTCTAAGGTACTAGGATTGAATAGGACTTCTAAGGTACTAGGATTGAATAGGACTTCTAAGGTACTAGGATTGAATAGGACTTCTAAGGTACTAGGATTGAATAGAACATTAGAAGTCCTTCTAAGGTACTAGGATTGAATAGGACTTCTAAGGTACTAGGATTGAATAGGACTTCTAAGGTACTAGGATTGAATAGGACTTCTAAGGTACTAGGATTGAATAGAACTTCTAAGGTACTAGGATTGAATAGGACTTCTAAGGTACTAGGATTGAATAGAACTTCTAAGGTACTAGGATTGAATAGGACTTCTAAGGTACTAGGATTGAGTAGGACTTCTAAGATACTAGGATTTAATAGGACTTCTAAGGTACTAGGATTGAATAGTACTTCTAAGGTACTAGGATTGAATAGAACTTCTAAGGTACTAGGATTGAATAGGACTTCTAAGGTACTAGGATTGAGTAGGACTTCTAAGGTACTAGGATTTAATAGGACTTCTAAGGTACTAGGATTTAATAGGACTTCTAAGGTACTAGGATTGAGTAGGACTTCTAAGGTACTAGGATTGAATAGGACTTCTAATGTACTAGGATTGAATAGAACTTCTAAGGTACTAGGATTTAATAGGACTTCTAAGGTACTAGGATTGAATAGGACTTCTAAGGTACTAGGATTGAATAGGACTTCTAAGGTACTAGGATTGAATAGGACTTCTAAGGTACTAGGATTGAATAGAACATTAGAAGTCCTTCTAAGGTACTAGGATTGAATAGGACTTCTAAGGTACTAGGATTGAATAGGACTTCTAAGGTACTAGGATTGAATAGGACTTCTAAGGTACTAGGATTGAATAGGACTTCTAAGGTACTAGGATTGAATAGGACATTAGAAGTCCTTCTAAGGTACTAGGATTGAATA
>CM065692.1:126331-176331 GCA_017654935.2 Phymorhynchus buccinoides
TCAATACTACTGATGGTTCATCACAACATCAGACATAATGGGGCAGTCTTCAGGTTGTCAATCTAAAGTCAATATTAATGATGGTTCATCACAACATCAGACATAATGGGGCAGTCTTCAGGTTGTCAATCTGAAGTCAATATTACTGATGGTTCATCACAACATCAGACATAATGGGGCAGTCTTCAGGTTGTCAATCTAAAGTCAATATTAATGATGGTTCATCACAACATCAGACATAATGGGGCAGTCTTGAGGTTGTCAATCTGAAGTCAATATTACTGATGGTTCATCACAACATCAGACATAATGGGGCAGTCTTCAGGTTGTCAATCTAAAGTCAATATTAATGATGGTTCATCACAACATCAGACATAATGGGGCAGTCTTCAGGTTGTCAATCTAAAGTCAATATTACTGATGGTTCATCACAACATCAGACATAATGGGGCAGTCTTCAGGTTGTCAATCTAAAGTCAATACTACTGATGGTTCATCACAACATCAGACATAATGGGGCAGTCTTCAGGTTGTCAATCTAAAGTCAATATTACTGATGGTTCATCACAACATCAGACATAATGGGGCAGTCTTCAGGTTGTCAATCTAAAGTCAATATTAATGATGGTTCATCACAACATCAGACATAATGGGGCAGTCTTGAGGTTGTCAATCTAAAGTCAATACTACTGATGGTTCATCACAACATCAGACATAATGGGGCAGTCTTCAGGTTGTCAATCTAAAGTCAATATTACTGATGGTTCATCACAACATCAGACATAATGGGGCAGTCTTGAGGTTGTCAATCTAAAGTCAATACTACTGATGGTTCATCACAACATCAGACATAATGGGGCAGTCTTCAGGTTGTCAATCTAAAGTCAATATTACTGATGGTTCATCACAACATCAGACATAATGGGGCAGTCTTCAGGTTGTCAATCTAAAGTCAATATTAATGATGGTTCATCACAACATCAGACATAATGGGGCAGTCTTCAGGTTGTCAATCTAAAGTCAATATTACTGATGGTTCATCACAACATCAGACATAATGGGGCAGTCTTCAGGTTGTCAATCTAAAGTCAATATTACTGATGGTTCATCACAACATCAGACATAATGGGGCAGTCTTGAGGTTGTCAATCTGAAGTCAATATTACTGATGGTTCATCACAACATCAGACATAATGGGGCAGTCTTGAGGTTGTCAATCTAAAGTCAATATTAATGATGGTTCATCACAACATCAGACATAATGGGGCAGTCTTCAGGTTGTCAATCTAAAGTCAATATTACTGATGGTTCATCACAACATCAGACATAATGGGGCAGTCTTGAGGTTGTCAATCTGAAGTCAATATTAATGATGGTTCATCACAACATCAGACATAATGGGGCAGTCTTGAGGTTGTCAATCTGAAGTCAATATTACTGATGGTTCATCACAACATCAGACATAATGGGGCAGTCTTGAGGTTGTCAATCTGAAGTCAATATTACTGATGGTTCATCACAACATCAGACATAATGGGGCAGTCTTCAGGTTGTCAATCTAAAGTCAATATTACTGATGGTTCATCACAACATCAGACATAATGGGGCAGTCTTCAGGTTGTCAATCTGAAGTCAATATTACTGATGGTTCATCACAACATCAGACATAATGGGGCAGTCTTCAGGTTGTCAATCTAAAGTCAATATTACTGATGGTTCATCACAACATCAGACATAATGGGGCAGTCTTCAGGTTGTCAATCTAAAGCCAATATTACTGATGGTTCATCACAACATCAGACATAATGGGGCAGTCTTCAGGTTGTCAATCTAAAGTCAATATTACTGATGGTTCATCACAACATCAGACATAATGGGGCAGTCTTCAGGTTGTCAATCTGAAGTCAATATTACTGATGGTTCATCACAACATCAGACATAATGGGGCAGTCTTCAGGTTGTCAATCTAAAGCCAATATTACTGATGGTTCATCACAACATCAGACATAATGGGGCAGTCTTCAGGTTGTCAATCTAAAGTCAATACTACTGATGGTTCATCACAACATCAGACATAATGGGGCAGTCTTCAGGTTGTCAATCTAAAGCCAATATTACTGATGGTTCATCACAACATCAGACATAATGGGGCAGTCTTCAGGTTGTCAATCTAAAGCCAATATTACTGATGGTTCATCACAACATCAGACATGATGGGGCAGTCTTCAGGTTGTCAATATACAGCAGATAGCAGAATGTTACTGATGGTGCATGACAAAATTAGACAATGGAATCTCTGCACATCTCGGGATCATCAGCTTCAGGTCGCACATACACACGTGCGCACACGCATACACGCACACGTACGCACGCATGTTCGAATGTATGCACGCACACACAAGTAAGGAAGAAAGAGATACATAAAAAAGAAAGAAAAAAGAAAGACAGAGAAGATAGCTGAGGTAGAAAGAGAGAGAAAGAAAGATAGACTAGGGGGAAGGAAGAAAGACAAAGAGGATTCATGATATAGAGACAAAGAAAGAAGGAGAAACAAAGGAATAAGGAAAGAACGACTGAAAGAAAGAAGCAAGAAAAAAGGGAACAAACAAAATTAATCAAGAAAGAAAGAAGACACAGTTAAATAAATAAAATCAACAAACTTACGTCTCCGAACAAGACTGATGGCACGACATTTCCAGCGATTCTCTCACACACCTTAAAGCACACAGTTCAATACATGTATCATAGTACAGACATTTCACACAGTTCAATACATGTATCATAGTATAGACATTTCCAGCGATTCTCTCACACACCTTAAAGCACACAGTTCAATGCATGTATCATAGTACAGACATTTCACACAGTTCAATACATGTATCATAGTACAGACATTTCCAGCGAATCTCTCACACACCTTAAAGCACACAGTTCAATGCATGTATCATAGTACAGACATTTTCAGCGATTCTCTCACACACCTTAAAGCACACAGTTCAATACATGTATCATAGTGCAGACATTTCCAGGAAGACAGACAGACAGGCAGGCAGACAGATAATCAGATAAACAGGCAGACAGACCGACAATCAGACAGAGAGACAGGCAGACAGACTGACATGCAGAGATACAGACAGAAGACAGACAGAGAGACAGATAATCAGTCAGGCAGACAGACAGACAGACAGACAGACAATCAGACAGACAGACAGACAGGCAGGCAGGCAGGCAGACAGACAGACAGACAATCAGACAGGCAGGCAGACAATCAGACAGACAGGCAGACAGACAATCAGACAGGCAGACAGATAGACAGACAATCAGACAGGCAGACAGACAGGCAGGCAGACAGACAGACAATCAGACTGGTAGACAAAGAGACAGACAGACGATTAAGCAGCCAAAAGTTTAGTTTATCTCCCTTGTCTGTCTACTTAATCCATGTATAGGTCAGTGTGTTTGTCAGTCTGTACGTATATGTCTGTTTACTATATCCATGCATAGGTCAGTGTGTTTGTCAGTCTGTGCTGATTTGTCTGTCAACTATATCCATGCATAGGTCAGTGTGTTTGTCAGTCTGTGCTGATTTGTATGTCTACCATATCCATGCATAGGTCAGTGTGTTTGTCAGTCTGTGCTGATTTGTATGTCTGTCTACCGGTGTCCATGCATATGTCAGTGTGTTTGTCAGTCTGTGCTGATTTGTCTGTCTGTCTACTATATCTATGCATAGGTTAGTGTGTTTATCAGTCTGTGCTGATTTGCATTGGTCAGTGTGTTTGTCAATCTGTGCTGATTTGTCTGTCTGTCTACTATATCAATGCATAGGTTAGTGTGTTTGTCAGTCTGTGCTGATTTGCATTGGTCAGTCTACCGGTGTCCATGCATTGGTCAGTGTGTTTGTCAGTCTGTGCTGATTTGTCTGTCTGTCTACCGGTGTCCATGCATTGGTCAGTGTGTTTGCCAGTATGTACTGATTTGTCTGTCTGTCTACCGGTGTCCATGCATTGGTCAGTGTGTTTGTCAGTCTGTTCTGATTTGTCTGTCTGTCTAGCGGTGTCCATGCATTGGTCAGTGTGTTTGTCAGTCTGTGCTGATTTGTCTGTCTGTCTACCGGTGTCCATGCATTGGTCAGTGTGTTTGCCAGTCTGTACTGATTTGTCTGTCTGTCTACCGGTGTCCATGCATTGGTCAGTGTGTTTGTCAGTCTGTTCTGATTTGTCTGTCTGTCTAGCGGTGTCCATGCATTGGTCAGTGTGTTTGTCAGTCTGTACTGATTTGTCTGTCTGTCTAGCAGTGTCCATGCATTGGTCAGTGTGTTTGTCAGTGTAGTCTGGAGGGACCTTTACCTTTTTGCCCATGCCGTACTCTGCAGGAATTCCTCGCATCAGGCAGATACCCCGTTCATTGAGATGGTTCAGCCACCTGAATCATCATCATCATCATCATCATCATCATCATCATCATCATATCATCATCATATCATCATCATCATTATAGTGGTCATCGTCGTCGTCATCTTACACGTCGTCATCATCAGCATACGCCCCTCTAATCATCATCATTATTATCATCACCAACATCATCATCTTTGTTGTCGTCATCATCATCATCGTTATAGTTATCATCATCGTCATCACCATCATAATCGTCATTACGTCATCATCATCCTTTTTCTCGTCATCATCATCGTCTTCTTCAATCATCGTCATCTTCAGCAATCCTGCCTCGAAAGTCAGAAAGCAAACAAGTGACAAAAAACGTCTACGCATAAATCTTGTCAAAAATCTTCAGCTATAATTCTGATCCATAATTGAAGAAATGTATTTTGTTCTAATGTGTGTAGGCCTACTGCTTGTTGATCAATGTTCAGTGTACCATGTACATGATCTATAATTCAATAAATTGTAATTTTGTCTAATGTGTATACTGCTTGTTCATCAATGTTCAGTGTTCCATGCACAAGTCATGATCTATAATTGAAGAAATGTTGTATTTTGTCTAATGTGTATATTGCTTGTTCATCAATGTTCAGTGTTCCATGCACATGATCTATAATTGAAGAAATTTTGTATTTTGTCTAATGTGTGTACTGCTTGTTCATCAATGTTCAGTGTTCCATGCACATGATCTATAATTGAATAAATGTTGTATTTTGTCTAATGTGTATACTGCTTGTTCATCAATGTTCAGTGTACCATGTACATGATCTATAATTGAAGAAATGTTGTATTTTGTCTAATGTGTATACTGCTTGTTCATCAATGTTCAGTATACCATGCACATGATCTATAATTCAATAAATTGCATTTTGTCTAATGTGTATACTGCTTGTTCATCAATGTTCAGTGTTCCATGCACATGATCTATAATTCAATAAATTGTATTTTGTCTAATGTGTATACTGCTTGTTCATCAATGTTCAGTGTACCATGTACATGATCTATAATTGAAGAAATGTTGTATTTTGTCTAATGTGTATACTGCTTGTTCATCAATGTTCAGTGTACCATGTACAAGTCATGATCTATAATTCAATAAATTGCATTTTGTTTAATGTGTATACTGCTTGTTCATCAATGTTCAGTGTACCATGTACATGATCTATAATTGAAGAAATGTTGTATTTTGTCTAATGTGTATACTGCTTGTTCATCAATGTTCAGTGTACCATGTACAACGCCTTGAACTCCCTGCAAGGGAGTGAGGCGCTTTGTAAATATCCGTCATTATTACTATCATTATTTAATTATGTAACGCTTTGTAGGTCTACAGTTATTGTTGTTGACTGGAATGCATATCTGAAGACATAGTAATTTATGAATAACGTGGTGTTTTCTAACGGGATAACTGGTTTAAATTGTCGGACTTACAATAATGAGGATACGAATGTAGGCCTTATTAAATATTGATATCGGTCAGATGTTATTTCACATACTTGTAAAGACCCTTGTCGCTTTCCATCACTTCCTCATACGTCACTTCCGGCATTGTGGTCTGCACAGTGGAGGAATAATGGCGGATTAGAAACGGATTAATTAATCCATGGAACAATTTTATCAGTTCATTAATCCATGAAACAATTTTATCAGTTCATTAATCCATGGAACAACTTATCAGTTCATTAATCCATGGAAAAATTCTATCACTTCATTAATCCATGGAACAACTTATCAGTTCATTAATCCATGGAACACATTATCAGTTAATTTATTCATTGAACAATTTTATCAGTTCATTAATCCATGGAACAACTTATCAGTTCATTAATCCATGGAACAACTTATCAGTTCATTAATCCATGGAACAACTTATCAGTTCATTCATTCATGGAACAACTTATCAGTTCATTAATCCATGGAACAACTTATCAGTTCATTTATTCATGGAACAACTTATCAGTTCATTAATCCATGGTACAATTTATCAGTTCATTAATCCATGGTACAATTTTATCAGGGGTGATGCAGTATAAGTGATGAAGGATTACAGACGGATTCATTAATCCATGGTACAATTTTATCAGTTCATTAATCCATGGAACAGCTTATCAGTTCATTAATCCATGGTACAATTGTATCAGGGGTGATGCAGTATAAGTGATCGATTTTTAGTAAACCAAGGATATGCATCACACACGGACGCAAGAGCACCCACCCACCCTACACACACACACACACACACACACACACAACACGTAAACGCTCACCCCCAGATACGCGCCCGTGCACACGTGGCAGAGACATAGACATTCAGACACAAAGACATAGACATAATTATTTGGTTGGTTTAATTTCGTTTCACACGTTTGATTAATGTTCTTTCAGTTATGTTGTATCACTGTCATGTTGTTGCACCTAACCTGAATTTCTCTTTTGGTGATATTAAAGTGAACTTGAACTTGATACACAGATTTGAGGAGGGAGGGAGGGGGAGACAGAGTGGGGGAGAGACAGGAAGAGATAAACACATGGTGACAGAGATAGAGACATACACAAAGACATAGAGAGAGGGGGAGACAGAGTGGGGGGAGAGGCAGGAAGAGATAAACACATGGTGACAGAGATAGAGACATACACAAAGACATAGAGAGAGGGGGAGACAGAGTGGGGGGAGAGGCAGGAAGAGATAAACACATGGTGACAGAGATAGAGACATACACAAAGACATAGAGAGAGGGGGAGACAGAGTGGGGGGAGAGGCAGGAAGAGATAAACACATGGTGACAGAGATAGAGACAGAGATAGAGATAGAGACAGACAGACAGACATAAAGAGAGAGGGGAGAGACAGGACGAGACAGAGACATGGTGACAGACTGGAACAGAGACAGACAGACAGACAAAAAGAGAGAGACAGACAGACATACAGAGAGAGGGGAGAGACAGGAAGAGACAGAGACATGGTGACAGACTGGAACAGAGACAGACAGACAGACATAAAGAGAGAGGGGCGAGACAGGACTAGACAGAGACATGGTGACAGACTGGAACAGAGACAGACAGACAGACATAAAGAGAGAGATAGACAGACATAAATAGAGAGGGGAGAGACAGGAAGAGACAGAGACATGGTGACAGACTGGAACAGAGACAGACAGACAGACATAAATAGAGAGGGGAGAGACAGGAAGAGACAGAGACATGGTGACAGACTGGAACAGAGACAGACAGACAGACATAAAGAGAGAGGGGAGAGACAGGAAAAGACAGAGACATGGTGACAGACTGGAACAGAGACAGACAGACAGACATAAAGAGAGAGGGGAGAGACAGGAAGAGACAGACTGGAACAGAGACAGACAGACACATCCATAAACAAGGTAAACAAATAGAGAGGGGTGAGAGGAATGAAAATAGATACAACTAGAGCGCTGAGACGCTATATCACCAGCCACGCGGCACATTTTATACCCCAGTGACCTTGACCTTTGACCAATGACCATTTTAAAACATTTTTAGCTACATATCCTAACTACCCCCTATGCGTATGCAAAAGTTGATCCTCCTAGGTTCGTTCCGTACAAATGTCATTGTGCAAAGGTTGATCCTCCTAGGTTCGTTCCGTACAAATCTCATCATGCTAAAGTTGATCCTCCTAGGTTCCTTCCGTACAAATCTCATCATGCTAAAGTTGATTCTCCTAGGTTCCTTCCGTACAAATCTCATCGTGCAAAGGTTGATCCTCCTAGGTTCCTTTCGTACAAATCTCATCGTGCTAAAGTTGATCCTCCTAGTTTCCTTCCGTACAAATCTCATCGTGCTAAAGTTGATCCTCCTAGGTTCCTTCCGTACAAATGTCATCCTGCTAAAGTTGATCCTCCTAGTTTCCTTCCGTACAAATCTCATCGTGCTAAAGTTGATCCTCCTAGGTTCCTTCCGTACAAATCTCATCGTGCTAAAGTTGATCCTCCTAGGTTCCTTCCGTACAAATCTCATCATGCTAAAGTTGATCCTCCTAGGTTCCTTCCGTACAAATGTTATTGTGCTAACAGACATACATAGCCAGCCAGAACTATTTGTACGGAAGACACCCCCCCCCCCCCCCTCCCAGTATCCCTAGGCGGGGGGGGGGGGGGGGGGGGGGAGAGGTCTACCACCCCTATATTCGTAACCAAAGGTGGCAGCCTTGGCCGGACCGAGCAGTTTGCTGCGTTCTACACCCCCCCCCCCCCCCCCCCCCCCCCCCCCCCACCCCCCCCCCCCCCCCCCCCCCCCCACCCCCCCCCCCCCCCCCCCCCCCCCCCCCCCCCCTCGTTCTCTCTCTCTCTCTCTCTCTCTCTCTCTCTCTCTCTCTCTCTCTCTCCACTGTCTGTGTACAAATAGTTGCAGCTCGCGGCACGCGTCATCGCTGGCCAGCAGCGAGCCAAAGACACTGAAAGAACCAAGGCAAGGCAAGACATTTATTTCATACCCCATTTGGGCACAGAAATATAAAAACATACACACATAAATAAATTTCCAAGAATCAATCCAAGAGTGATGTCCAAAATCATTTCAAAGAAAACCCATATCATAATATTACAAATAATGTAATGTATTACTAAATTAAAAACAAAATGGGAAAAAGACATGATTGATAACATTTATCTGAAAGAACCGTTAACAGCTGTAATGAAGTGCTTTAGTTTGAGTAATATTTTCTTTCTTTTTTTAGAGAAAAAAAATATACTTAGGGAGGTGCCTTCTCCTGTCAGTGTCAAAGAAAGGACAAACAAATAAGTAGTGAAACTCATCTGCCACATCATGTCCATTACATTTTTCACAAATGCTTTCATGTCTGGGTGTACCAGTATAACGCAATGTGTTCACAGGCAAGTTATTATTAGTAGTTCTGAATTTCAACACAGTAATCATATAGCTATATGGCAAGACTAAGTAGTATGGGTCAACACAAAAAGAGGTTTTAAACATTCTGTAGTTTAAATATAATTCGTCATTATCTACATGCATATACCAAGATTGTAAAAACGTGTCTTTTAAGCATCTGTTGTGTCGCACCTGTGGTGTATGTTTCGTATGTTTCGTTCTGTGTGCTGTGCGTATATTCTGTGCACCGGAAGCGGTTGTGACGTCGGTGTACTCACTGAATTGTCCTCTGCTTCGGGTGCTACATTGGCCGAGACGGCATTCCGTACTGAGCTGTCGGAGAGACGACAACCCACATCTCCAGCTCTGCGGTGTCGACCCAAGACGATAAGGAACCTTCAGACCAACGAAGAAGACCAACCAACGAAGACATTCGACACCGGACAAGTCTAACCCAGCAACCGAAAGTGACAGCCCCCGGCGCTCTCCCGGTGCGCGGTCCTGCAATGTACCGAATCTGACCGGATCTGACCGAATCTGACCGTATGGGGCATACTATAAACCACAAATAAAGAAAAGTAACCGCTTGTTAATGATTAAAGTTGTAAAAAAAACACGTATAGGGTATATTTAAAAAAACTATAATACAATCACCGGCAACAAAGCAACCAAGTGAAGTCGTGCAAACGATTTATCTTTCCTTGGTGGATTAGAGTTATTTCCCGTTTTGTTTACTAACAACAGACCAGAATGTTTCTCCAGCAACACACTCACCCTTATTTTTGTTTTTGTTCAAGCTTTCAAAACTCCTTCATCTCGAAGGTGCTGATGCTATGAGCCTAAACACACACTGCCCTCTCCCTCCCCCTCCGCTTCTTGATCTCTCTTCTGTTTTTCTTTAGTTTTTTGTCCACACACACACACACACACACACACACACACACACATTTTGTGTGTTAATGCGTGCAAACAAAGTAGAAAACAGGGTGAGCTGAAAAATGAATTTAAAAAATAGTTGAGTAAATATTCATGTTAAAAAATCATTGAAAACTGGGACAATGTGAACAATAAAAGTTGAAAACAAATGTATCTCCGAGCTCTGAATTTGCGGACTGTGTGTGTGTGAACGAACACGATTGCTGGAACATCTGGATTGGAAATAAGTGGGCGATGGAATTTACCCGTCGTAGGCGAAAGACTCCCAAGCCAGCCAAGAACATCCAGTTTCCATGCGGGTCCTGCGGTTCCAACTGTGGCACGAACAGCATCCAGTGTTCCAAGTGCAACTTCTGGATTCATCGGTAGGCTTGACTTTTTTGGAAGTATTAAATGCTGCAGTATAAATTTGTTTGTCAGACCAATTGTCAAAGGCCAGAGAAGTAAGGCTACATCAAAATGTTGCTATGCCTTGTTCTATCATGCAGGGATTGTTTTCTAGAGCTGGCGGTACGAACCGGTAATACCGATATGAGTTTTTTTAAAACGGCACGGTATACCGGTACGGTTGTAATGTACTGGTACTTGCCGAAGTAGATAAGGGAGATAAATGTTGTCAACATCATAATAGAAAGTGATGGAATGCTTTCAATACATGCCTAACCATGCTGTCATACTTTGCAGTACTAAAGGGGTCGCTACACTGCATGCCTAACCATGCTGTCACACTTTGCAGTACTAAAGGGGTCGCTACACTGCATGCCTAACCATGCTGTCACACTTTGCAGTACTAAAGGGGTCGCTACACTGCATGCCTAACCATGCTGTCACACTTTGCAGTACTAAAGGGGTCGCTACACTGCATGCCTAACCATGCTGTCACACTTTGCAGTACTAAAGGGGTCGCTACACTGCATGCCTAACCATGCTGTCATACTTTGCAGTACTAAAGGGGTCGCTACACTGCATGCAATTCGATCCCAATATGATCTGATTGTGATATTTGTGAGGCATGATAATTGTGACTTTTTTTTACTGTGTACATGAATTTGATGAAATCCTACAGTTCTTTTATGTGTCATCAGAATGTTAATGTATCACCAAGAACCTTAAGTCAGTAGGCCTGTATACCTGTGTAAAATACCGGTACGTCAATAAAGTGGGTGGTTATAAAGACCTGAATGAGTGAATTCACTTTGTCTCTGACTCTATGTTTCAGTCTGTTTGTGTGTGCTCCATATCTCTTTTTTCCTCTGTCTCTATGTATTAGACCCACAACAAGCTGCAACTTAATGAAGAAAAAACTGAAATTATGTTAGCATGCCCAAAGAAAATGCTCAATCTTTCTACCCTTCCAGGCTCTGTCACAATCAACAACACCACTATCTCCTTCTCCTCTTCTGTCCGCAGTCTTGGTGTCACTTTGGATCAAAGTCTCTCCCTTCAGCAGCATGTGTCTAATATCTGCAGATCTGCCTATTTTGAGCTTCGTAAGATTAGTTCTGTTCGTCACTATCTCTCCACTGATGCCACAAAAACCTTGGTCTGTGCATTTGTCCTCTCGAGAATAGATTATTGCAACTCTCTTCTTGCTGGCCTTCCAAAATACCTTCTCAACAAACTCCAAAGAATCCAAAATAATGCTGCACGACTAATCCTTAAGTCCTCCAAGTTTGAACATGTTTCTCCCCTTCTGCACTCTCTGCACTGGTTGCCAATCTCCAGCAGGATCAACTACAAGCTTTCTGCTCTTACCTTTGCTGTCATGTCTGGCTCTGCTCCTACTTACATGTCTGATCTACTTCATACTTACATTCCATCTCGTCAGCTTCGTTCTTCTTCTGATTCTCGTATTCTACAGCCTCCCTCAATTAAAACGAAAACTTATGGCGAGAGATCCTTTTCTTTTCAGGCCCCAGCTACTTGGAACAAACTCCCTCTGTCTCTCAGACATTCCAACTCCCTGTCAGTTTTCAAAACCAACCTGAAAACCCATCTATTCTCTGAACACTACTGTCCACCATGATCGGATTGTGAGAATGAAAGCGTGTGTGGATGATGAATGGCATGGGAAAGTTGGGAGACAGAAAGTGTGTGTGTGTGCATGCGCGCGCTGGCATGTGCTTATGCACGTGTGTGGGGATGTGTGTGTGTTTGTGTCTGTGTGTATGTATGTATGTACGAACGTACGTACGTATGTATGTATGTATGTACTGTATGTATGTGTGCATGCGCGTGTAAATGATATGCTATGTTCGTCAGTGTGTGTGCTTGTGTGCGTGCGGGCATGGGTATTGATGTGATTTGATTAAATGTATTTTTTGTAAAGCGCCATGAGCAGCTAGCCTGGAATGTGCGCTATATAAGTTTTCTTCATTATTATTAGTCTGTGTCTGTCTCTTGTGGCCATCTGAGTCTATGATCTCTGTGTGTATGTTTGTGAGTCTGTATCTTATTTGCTCTCTCTGTCTCTCTGTGTCTGTTTCTCTGTCTGTTTCTCTTGGTCTGTCTGTCGGTCTGTCTGTCTGTCTCTCTCTCTCTCTCTCTCTCTCTCTCTCTCTCTCTCTCTCTCTCTGTCTGTCTGTCTCTGTCTGCGTATCTGTCTTTGTATTTTTCTTAATTGTAAATGTATGCTCTCCCCCCCCCCTTCCATCTTGCCCCCTCCTTCTGCACTCACGTACACACACACACACACACACACACACACATAAACACACACGTACACACACGTACACACACGCACGCACACGCACACACACACACACACACACACACACACACACACACATACCACACACACACACACACATAGACACACACACAACCACACACCACACACACAAGTTGCAATGAGAGATCTGGTCAGATTCGGTCAGATCCGGTCAGATTCGGTCAGATCCGGTCAGATTCGGTCAGATTCGGTAAACTGCAGGACCCCCGGTGCGGGCTACCCTGGTCCTGCTACTACCGTCTACCGGACCGAACGTCAACGTGACAGCCCCCGGTGCGGGCTACAACACCTTGCCACCAGTTAAGTGGTCAGTAAAGATGTCCCTGCGTGTGTTGTGAATGTGCAGAACCTACCTGGAGTGGGTTAATTTAGGTGTGTCAAGAAATACAACACATCTTTTCACCTTCTCCTTGAACCACAATGGATTTGCATCAAGAAAGGTTTGATTCAACCAAAAACTACTCAAGCCAGTTTCATTTAGTAATGTATGGATATATTTGATGTATCTGTTTTCATAAACATTTGACTCGTACATTTTCAATAGGCATTTATAAACAAGAACTGATAATTTTTCTGTCTGGTGGTTTGTTACAAGGTTAAACCAAAATGATAACATTCTACATTTAATAGTTACACCAACAAGGAATTTACCCGTTTCCCCAAAAATCACGAGAGAAGGAGTCGACTGTCTTACTTTCAGAACCAACTTGTAAAATCTTAACTGCAGTCTCTGGATAATATCATTCATATCATAGCCCCAAATTTCACAACCATATGTAAGGATAGGAAGTACAGTTTTATCAAATAGGTCAATTGTTAGATCTGCAGGAAACATCAATAATTTAGCTTTCCTCAACAAAGCAAACATGGCTCGGGAAGCTCGGTCATAAAGATCACGTTGTGCGACATTCATTTTGTTATTATAATTTAACTTTAACCCTAAGTACATAAAGTTCTGAACAACCTCTAATGTTTCAGTCGCTATAATAATAATAATAATAACAGTACATTTATATAGCGCTTTACCTCAGATGAGCCCAAAGCGCTTTACAATCAATTATTCATCAACAGATAACAAAAAACAACATTCAAGAGTGACACCAACCACCAACAGCGCATATGCAAAGCAACTCTCTCTCTCTCTAACACACACGCACACACACACACACACGCACACACACACACGCCCGCCCTCCTCACCCCTCTGGAAAGTTCGCTCGCGGTGGTGGCATCGCATTTCTACACAATGACTCTCTCTCCTCTTTCTCAACTGTTAAGACTGTTTCCCTTCACTCATTCTATGGCGCGCCGAATGACCAAAACTCTATCTAGCAGTTCGACAGAGTTTAAAAACCCTATCGAACTGTTAGATACAGTTTCTAATCTATAGCTAGCAGTTAGATAGTTTCAAAACTCTGTCGAGCAGCTAGATAGAGTTTCTCGTCGTAAAACTCTATCGAACGCGCCATTTTGATACTTATTTAAACGAAGCATTTCATTGGTAGATAGGACTAGTATCTTTGACTGTGTAGGGCCTAGGCCTATTGTCTTATTCAAATTCACAGGTCACTGCCCTGCCAAGGCCACAAACTTGTCGCTGAAGCCATGTACCAATCAGAAATCGCGATAGAAAAACTATATCTCGATAGGGTTATTTTGTGGAAACCCTATCTAGCTGTTCGACAGAGTTTTAAAACTCTATCGAACAGCTAGATAGGGTTTTCAAACTCTATCGAACTGATAGATACAGTTTCGAAACTCATATCGAATAGCTAGATAGAGTTTTGTATCTTTGGCGCGCCATAGCATTCTTCGTTTGAACTTGCTTAACTCTCCCTCAACCTACAGCACGCCTTTGTCAACTTCGTCTGTGTTTATTGTCCACCTCCCAGTAAAAGAAACATGTTGAAAGACAGTACATTCCTCGACGAACTGCCTTCTTTCTTAGAGTATTGTTCTTCCCTATTTGGTAAAGTGATCATTGCTGGTGACATTAATATCCACTATGAAAATGTCACGGACAATAACACCATGACATTTATTAAATGCAAACATAGAGACTGCAGGTTGGGACAGACAAATCATATTCAATGCAAACATAGAGATTGGGGATTGGGACAGACAAACCATATCCAGTGCAAACATAGAGACTGGAGATTGGGACAGACAAACCATATCCAGTGCAAACATAGAGACTGGAGATTGGGACAGACAGACAGACAAACCATATTCAATGCAAACATAGAGATTGGAGATTGGGACAGACAAACCATATCCAGTGCAAACATATAGAGACTGGAGATTGGGACAAACCATATCCAGTGCAAACATAGAGACTGGAGATTGGGACAGACAAACCATATTCAGTGCAAACATAGAGATTGGGGATTGGGACAGACAAACCATATCCAGTGCAAACATAGAGACAGGAGATTGGGACAGACAAACCATATCCAGTGCAAACATAGAGACTGGAGATTGGGACAGACAGACAGACAAACCATATTCAATGCAAACATAGAGATTGGGACAGACAAACCATATCCAGTGCAAACATAGAGACTGGAGATTGGGACAGACAAACCATATCCAGTGCAAACATAGAGACTGGAGATTGGGACAGACAAACAATATCCAGTGCAAACATAGAGACTGGAGATTGGGACAGACAAACCATATTCAGTGCAAACATAGAGATTGGGGATTGGGACAGACAAACCTAATCCAGTGCAATAATAGAGACTGGAGATTGGGACAGACAAACCATATCCAGTGCAAACATAGAGACTGGAGATTGGGACAGACAGACAGACAAACCATATTCAATGCAAACATAGAGATTGGAGATTGGGACAGACAAACCATATCCAGTGCAAACATAGAGACTGGAGATTGGGACACACAGACAGACAAACCATATTCAATGCGAACATAGAGACTGGAGATTGGGACAGACAAACCATATTCAGTGCAAACATAGAGACTGGTGATTGGGACAGACAAACCATATTCAATGCAAACATAGAGACTGGTGATTGGAACAGACAAACCATATTCAATGCAAACATAGAGACTGGAGATTGGAACAGACAAACCATATTCAGTGCAAACATAGAGACTGGAGATTGGGACAGACAGACAGACAAACCATATTCAACACAAACAAAGAGACTGGAGATTGGAACAGACAGACAAACCATATTCAACATAAACATATAGACTGGATGTTGAAACAGACAGACAGACAGACAAACCATATTCAATGCAAACATCGAGATTGGAGATTGGAAGAGACAGACAGACAAACCATATTCAACACATAGAGACTGGATCTTGAAACAGACAGACAGACAAACCATATTCAGTGCAAACATAGAGACTGGAGATTGGAACAGACAGACAGACAAACCATATTCAACACATAGAGACTGGATCTTGAAACAGACAGACAGACAAACCATATTCATCACAAACATACAGACTGGAGATTGGATCAGACAGACGGACACAGACATAGACAAACCATATTCATCACAAACATAGAGACTGGAGATTGGGACAGACAGACAGACAGACAAACCATATTCAATGCAAACATAGAGACTGGAGATTGAAAACGACAGACAGACAAACCATATTCAACACAAACATAGAGACTGGAGATTGGAACACAGTCACAGACATAGACAAACCATATTCAATGCAAACATAGAGACTGAATATTGAAACAGACAGACAGACAGACAAACCATATCCAATGCAAACATAGAGACTGGAGATTGGAACAGACAAACCACATTAAATGCAAACATAGAGATTGGAGATTGGGACAGACAGACAGACAAACCATATTCAATGCAAACATAGAGACTGGAGATTGGAACAGACAAACCACATACAGTGCAAACATAGAGACTGGTGATTGGGACAGACAGACAAACGTATTCAATGCAAACATAGAGACTGAAGATTGGGACAGACAGACACACAAAGCATATCCAGTGCAAACGTAGTGACTGGAGATTGGGACAGACAGACAGACAAACCATATCCAATGCAAACATAGAGATTGGAGATTGGAACAGACAAACCACATACAGTGCAAACATAGAGTGGAGATTGGGACAGACAGACACAGACATAGACAAACCATATTCAATGCAAACATAGAGATTGGAGATTGGAACAGACAAACCACATACAGTGCAAACATAGAGTAGAGATTGGGACAGACAGACACAGACATAGACAAACCATATTCAATGCAAACATAGAGACTGGAGATTGAAACTGACAGACACAGACATAGACAAACCATATTCAATGCAAACATAGAGACTGGAGATTGGGACAGACAGACAAACCATATCCAATGCAAACATAGAGACTGGAGATTGAAACAGACAGACACAGACATAGACAAACCATATTCAATGCAAACATAGAGACTGGAGATTGGGACAGACAGACAGACAGACAAACTATATCCAGTGCAAACATAGAGATTGGAGATTGGGACAGACAAACCATATCCAGTGCAAACATAGAGACTGGAGATTGGGACAGACAAACCATATTCAGTGCAAACATAGAGACTGGAGATTGGAACAGACAGAGACAGACAAACCATATTCATCACAAACATAGAGACTGGATGTTGAAACAGACAGACAGACAGACAAACCATATTCAACACAAACATAGAGATTGGAACAGACAGACAGACAAACCATATTTAATGCAAACATAGAGACTGAATATTGAAACAGACAGACAGACAGACAAACCTTATTCAACACAAACATAGAGACTGGAGATTGGAACAGACAGACAGACAAACCATATTCATCACAAACATAGAGACTGGATGTTGAAACAGACAGACAGACAAACCATATTCAATGCAAACATGGAGATTGGAACAGACACAGATAAACCATATTCAACACAAACATAGAGACTGGATATTGAAACAGACAGACAGACAAACCATATTCGTCACAAACATACAGACTGGAGATTGGAACAGACAGACGGACACAGACATAGACAAGCCATATTCAATGCAAACATAGATTGGAGATTGGAACAGACAGACAGACAAACCATATTCAACACAAACATAGAGACTGGATATTGAAACAGACAGACAGACAAACCATATTCATCACAAACATACAGACTGGAGATTGGATCAGACAGACGGACACAGACATAGACAAACCATATTCATCACAAACATAGAGACTGGAGATTGGGACAGACAGACAGACAGACAAACCATATTCAATGCAAACATAGAGACTGGAGATTGAAAACGACAGAAAGACAAACCATATTCATCACAAACATAGAGACTGGAGATTGGAACAGACAGTCACAGACATAGACAAACCATATTCAATGCAAACATAGACTGAATATTGAAACAGACAGACAGACAAACCATATCCAATGCAAACATAGAGACTGGCGATTGGAACAGACAAACCATATCCAGCGCAAACATAGAGAATGGAGATTGGGACAGACAAACCACATTCAATGCAAACAATCAGATTGGAGATTAGGACAGACAGACAGACAAACCATATTCAATGCAAACATAGAGACTGGAGATTGGAACAGACAAACCACATACAGTGCAAACATAGAGACTGGTGATTGGGACAGACAGACAAACGTATTCAATGCAAACATAGAGACTGGAGATTGGGACAGACAGACAGACAAAGCATATCCAGTGCAAACATAGAGACTGGTGATTGGGACAGACAGACAAACGTATTCAATGCAAACATAGAGACTGGAGATTGAGACAGACAGACAGACAAACCATATTCAGTGCAAACGTAGAGACTGGAGATTGGGACAGACAGACAGACAAACCATATTCAATGCAAACATGGAGACTGTAGATTTGGACAGACAAACCATATTCAATGCAAATATAGAGACTGGAGATTGGGACAGACAAACCATATTCAGTGCAAACATAGAGACTGGAGATTGGGACAGACAAACCACATTCAATGCAAACATAGACTGGAGATTGGGACAGACAGACAGACAAACCATATTCAGTGCAAACATAGAGACTGGAGATTGGAACAGTCAAACCATATTCAGTGCATACATAGAGACTGGAGATTGGGACAGACACACAGACAAACCATATTCAACACAAACATAGAGACTGGATGTTGAAACAGACAGACAGACAGACAAACCATATTCAATGCAAACATAGAGATTGGAGATTGGAACAGACAGACAGACAAACCATATTCAACACAAACATAGAGACTGGATATTGAAACAGACAGACAGACAAACCATATTCATCACAAACATACAGTCTGGAGATTGGAACAAACAGACGGACACAGACATATACAAACCATATTCATCACAAACATAGAGACTGGAGATTGGAACAGACAGACATAGACAAAACCATATTCAATGCAAACATAGAGACTGAATATTAAAACAGACAGACAGACAGACAAACCATATCCAATGCAAACATAGAGACTGGCGATTGGAACAGACAAACCATATCCAGTGCAAACATAGAGATTGGAGATTGGGACAGACAAACCACATTCAATGCAAACATACAGATTGGAGATTAGGACAGACAGACAGACAGACAAACCATATTTAATGCAAACATAGAGACTGGAGATTGGAACAGACAAACCACATACAGTGCAAACATAGAGACTGGTGATTGGGACAGACAGACAAACGTATTCAATGCAAACATAGAGACTGGAGATTGAGACAGACAGACAGACAAACCATATTCAGTGCAAACGTAGAGACTGGAGATTGGGACAGACAGACAAACCATATTCAATGCAAACATGGAGACTGGAGATTTGGACAGACAAACCATATTCAATGCAAATATAGAGACTGGAGATTGGGACAGACAAACCATATTCAGTGCAAACATAGAGACTGGAGATTGGGACAGACAGACAGACAAACCATACCCAATGCAAACATAGAGACTGTAGATTGAAACAGACAGACACAGACATAGACAAACCATATTCAATGCAAACATAGAGGCTGGAGATTGGAACAGACAGACAGACAAACCATATACAGTGCAAACATAGAGACTGGAGATTGGGACAGACAGACAGACAAACCATATCCAGTGCAAACATAGGGTGGAGATTGGGACAGACAAACCACATTCAATGCAAACATGGAGATTGGGACAGACAAACCGTATTCAGTGCAAACATAGAGACTGGAGATTGGAACAGACAAACCATATTCAATGCAAGCATAGAGACTGGAGATTGAGACAGACAAACCGTATTCAGTGCAAACATAGAGACTGGAGATTGGAACAGACAGAGACAGACAAACCATATTCAATGCAAATATAGAGACTGGAGATTGGGACAGACAAATCATATCCAATGCAAACATAGAGATTTTTCAGTGGCTTACGTCAGTAGTGAACTGCATGTTGATTTTCTCCCGGAGTTCTTTCAATGATTCTGGATTGTAGCAGTGGAACTTCAGATACTTCAGGGGCAGCAACCCTGTGTGGTTTGTCTCCCCTTGCCACTGCACCACCAGAGTACCTTCCCCTGGTATACACATAGGTCTACAGGCATATGCACACTTGTACGCATGCACACGAGTACGCATTTAACATGCATGTACACACACATACGATCACACGTATACACATACAAACAAATCCGCGGGCGTGGAGAGAGAGAGAGAGAGAGAGAGAGAGAGAGAGAGAGAGAGAGAGAGAGAGAGAGAGAGACGAAACGAATTTTTATTTATACAGGGTAATGAGATAAGCATTGCTTTCTTACACTCAGCCCTGTGGCCAAACAAGAAAACTAACAGACCAACAAATAAGTAATGTAAAAACATTATAAATTCACATAAGCACCAAAGCAATCCTTCAAACCATCATCAAGAATAACAATATATACAAAATAGAGGGAGAAGAGTTAAGGACAACAGACAGACAATATAAGGAATTTGAAAAGTATGAGAGAGAGAGAGAGAGAGAGAGAGAGAGAGAGAGAGAGAGAGAGAGAGAGAGAGAGAGAGAGAGAGAGAGAGAGAGAGAGAGAGAGAGAGAAATGAGGGGGGGGGGGGGTAGGGCGGACAGACAGATAGCTTGGCAGACAATATGTAGACAGACGAGATGAACAGACGGATATACAGGCATGTGTCATGTGTAATGATAAATGATTTAAAAATCAGTTGTAATAATATAATCCTTGAATTGTTTCATGAAAGATGGATGACTTGATATTTGTTTTAGATACGCGGGTAATGCATTCCATAGTGATCCTCCGGAATAGTGCAGACTGGATTTATATAAATCTAATCTTGGTCTATGAAGCACAATCTTGTGTATGTGTCTCTTATTATTCAACTGAAATTTATTTGTTATTTTGGAAGGCGCCATTCCAATCATTATTTTGTGCATAAGCCTTCCTTTGTAAAATTTGAATCTGTTTTTGAGTGGTAGAATATTCAGAACCTTAAAATCTTCCAAAGTTAAAGAACTTGATTTTAAAAGAACCAGTTTTAAGGCACGATTATAAACGCGGACAAGTGGTTTGAATGTCTTGTCACCGGCACAATCCCAAAGTGTTGAGGCATAGTCTATTAATGATTGGATGTGAGCACTAAAGAACTGTTTCTTAGCTTCGTAAGTGAAAAAATATTTTATTTTTGATAGCTGAAAGACTTTCTTTGATATATTTCTGCTTAATTGAGAGATGTGGTCATTCAGTCCAGGATAGGTTATTATCAATAGTTATACCTACAACTTTGTGAGACTTTACTTGTTCTTTTATTTTGTTATTTACACAAATATTTAGTGTGGTATCTTGGATGTTTTGACGTTTCTGTCTCGTAGTTATTAAGATGTGTTTAGGGTTTTTCTGCGTTTAGTGACATATGGCTACAGTCAGTCCAATCAACGAGTTTATTTACGCTTTCCTGCAAGTCTACATACACAGTGTTTATATTTTGATGTGACGAGTGAAGCTTGATGTGACGAGTGAAGCGTGGTAGCATCAGCAAAGAGATCACATGGGGACGAAACAGAGAGGGGTAAATCATTAACATATAAAGAAAAAAGAATAGGGCCAAGAACTGAACCTTGTGGCACACCACTTGTTATACCACTGAAATTTGAACATTTATTTTCTACACAAATGCATTGTTGACGGGAGCTTAGAAACGAAGAAATAAGTGCAACAATGTCAGCTGAAAATTTATAAACTGATAATTTACGAAGGAGTAGAGAGTGGTCAATGGTGTCGAAAGCCTTTGCAAAATCGACGAAAAGTGCTGTTGTGTATTCGTCATTATTAATGTTAGCAAGCCATTGGTCGACCAGATTTAATAAAGCTGTATGGTATGAATGTGTTTATCTAAAACCTGACTGGTTTGGATGCAAAAGGTCAAATTTGTCGATATGTAGTACGATGTTGCGTTTGATGTGCTGCTCTAGTGGTTTGGAGAGGACATAAATAATTGAAATGGGTCTATAATTAGAGGGATCGTTTTGCTCACCTGATTTGTAAAGAGGAATAATTTTATTAGTTTTGAAATGTTTAGAGAAATAGTTTTTGTCAATATATAAATTATATATGTAAGTTAAAGACTGTAATGATTGGTGCACTGAGTTTTATAATGTTAGTGTCAATTTCATCTAAGCCTTTTGCTTTGGATTGTTTGAGTTTGATTAAACTGTTATAAGCTTCGAACACATCTATGGGTGGTATGGTCAATGATGTGTTGATATGTTTTTCTTTGCAAAATTGTTTTAACTCGCATTAGTCATTTTCTTTTGATTTGTCATTTTGAATAATCTTGTTTGCAATGTTAACAAAATAGTCATTAAGTTCGTCGGTGGAAATGGTTTTTGCAGAGGGTTGTTTTTTGGAAATGTGTTTACTTGTGATACAATTAATTGCTTTCCATATGGATTTAGAATCATTTAGAACCTGCTAGATCTTGGAAATATTGTTTTTTTTAATTACGTAACATGGTGGTAACTTTGTTTCTTTGCATCTGGAATTGGTCTTGCTTCATAGAACCACTTAGTAGGTCTCTTGTGTTCATAGCATTGTCAATGTCTTTATATATTCAGGAGGGTTTAGGTTTGTGCTTAACACTTTTGTATCTAACCGGTGCATGCTTATTGTAAATATCAATATACCGATCTTCAGGTAGTGCTAAAGAGGCCTGGAAGCGTGTGATATAAAACAATATACCGATCTTCAAGTAGTGCTATAGAGGCCTGGAAGCGTGTGATATAAAACAATGTCTTAACATGAGTGTATTAACCCATAGGCTTAGTGTAAACGCGTGTAAGAATACACCGTTGCTATTAGAAACTTGACGTCACAGTTATTTATCTTGACATATCATTATCATTCTCACACATCAAGGTACACTCGCATGCGACTATCTGCAGTACTCAAGCCATATTTTCTTTATTTGCATGAAGTGATGTTTAGTAAAACAAAAAGCCCAAACATACTCCTAACCCGCTAACCCGATAAATGCAAAAGGTTGTTTCTGATGAACATTTTACATTGAAAAAAAAAGTGTGAAGAGTAACTTTTAATGACATTGCAAATGATAAGAATAGCGACTAACAACCACATACTCAAGTTAGTGTCACTGCAAATAGCTCCTGAGCAGGACACCAAAAAACGTCATCTTAGTGAACTTACCCAATCACTGAAATTACGTCATCATTGAAAGTTCGTCATTGGCGAAATGACAATAACTATGGCCTGTGATTGCACTGTAAAAAGAATATGTCATTGTAAAGGCTATTTTTTTTAACAGCAAAATTCCAGTAGGTTCATGTTTCGATTAATAATCAGTTTCCTTTCATAATGTATCAATGTGCAAGATCAAAATAGCTCACGACTTTCTAACTTGGAGAACTATATTATTTGTGGATGAGTGGGATTTTCTTGCTACGGTGAAGTGGTTAGTATTATCTTAGATCTGCATGCATGGCGTCTCGCTTCTTCGTTGCGTGTTTGATTATCATCTGAAAGAGGTAAAATATCGGTATATATCCATTATTGGGATTTGCGAGTGAGATATTGCTTTTATCCTATCTCTCGTGGCTTGCTGTTTATCACACTCGGTCTCCGACCTCGTGTGATAAACAGCAAGCCTGATAATGAAAGTGTTATACCAAAACTCTAAAGCTTTATCCGGGTCAGTGTAACAAGAATAATAATGACAACTTATATAGCGCTTATTCTCCTTACAGGGCTCTAAACGCTTCACAAAAAAAGTTAAAAATCTGAGCAGAAACAACAACAAAACAACGCACTTATCATAAGGAACAACCCGAAACGAAATAACAATAACTACATTTACATCCCCCCCCCCCCCCCCCCCTTTCACACTCCCCTAGAATCCAAACCATTACAAATAGCGTTTTCCACGCAAAAGGCATTTTCTCACACTACCCCCCCCCCCCCCCCCCCCCGCATTCACCATATCCCCCTTCATAGACCTCAAGCTGACCTACTTTTTGTAGATCTCCCAGCACGCACGCAGTGCACACACACACACGCGCTCGTGCGCGCATGTGCAGAGGGACAAATACCCTTAACACGGACGCACTCACGCACACGCACGCGCACGCACACACACACACACACACGCACGCACTCACACACACACACACACGCATGCAGCTCGTCCTGAAGAAACATACGAAATGCAGTGTTTCCAGCATTACTATAATTATAACGACAGGATAGAGGTGTTTATCTGAGCTGAAAGAGATGGGTTTTTGTGGAGGATTTGAAAGAGCTGACAGACTGGGAATGGCGGACATTGAGAGAGAAGGGCCTTGTAAGGCAAAAGCTCGCTGACCAAAGGATTTGGTTCTGACTGTCGGAATGCGCAAGAGACGGGTATCTTGATACATGTATGAAAGCTGGGACTGTGCCAGATCAAAGAGAAATATTTCCTCGTTAAATTTAGAAAAACATCTGTAATAAATTGTCTTGTGCCCTGCCTTAGGGATTTTTTTTTAACCTTTTTTATTCCATGTTATGTAGATTGGTTTGTGATCACTGCAGCCCGTTAATGGTGAGCAAAGCTCAATAATGTTTTTCTTGTCGGTTACGTCGATTAGTCTCTGATTTTGGCGTGACTCTAGTCGGCTTATCAATGAGTTGTGTTAACTGAAAACTTTCGTATAAATGTGTCCATTGCGTTTGTGTCTTCATTAAATCGCCGAATATTTCCAGTCTACACGCTCCGAAGGGGGAGGGAGAGAGAGAGAGAGAGAGAGAGAGAGAGAGAGAACGAACGAACGAAATGTTATTTATGCAGGGTAATGGGATATATATATACATACTTTTTTACACCGAGCCCTGTGGCAAATGAAAATATTGAATAAACAGCAATAACAAAACATGCAATGAAAGAAAAAATTAACAACCAATAAAATGTAAAAAGTGAAAACGTTGAGAGAGAGAGAGAGAGAGAGAGAGAGAGAGAGAGAGAGAGAGTGAGAGTGAGAGAGGGAGAGAGAGAGAGAGAGAGAGAGACTGGACACTGGAAAACTTTATTTGACAAGGATAAAGATTTTAGGCGATGCCTATTCTTACAATCTGTCCTTGGATAAAAGAAAAACAAATAAAACAAATAACAATTAAAATTGACTAGTAACATGAACGTAAAAAACAGTCACTACAAACAAGAAATGCATTTGAAAACACGAACGTCTACATCTGCTCTCTCTCTCTCTCTCTCTCTCTCTCTCTCTCTCTCTCTCTCTCTCTCTCATACATATATTTTAAAAAAACAATAAAAAGAACTAAAAAAAACCATAGTGAAACAAATAATTAATGGCAAGTAGGAGGTGGAAGCAACCACGAGCCAAACATATTTAATAAGTATTTAAAAGGCAAACCAATAAACGAACAAAGCATAAAAGTGAGATGTAAACATTAGTTGACATATAGCATGCATATAACATGTAGTTGTACGCAAGGCAATAGATAAGTTATACAGTGTGAGTTCCCACCATCTTTTTGTATCGTGAGATGGAGGGGCATAGCTGAATGGCAGAGGGAGAGAGAGAGGGGGGGGGGAGAGAGAGAGAGACAGAGCGAGAGAGAGAGAGAGAGACAGACAGACAGACAGACAGAGAGAGAGAGATGACAAACAATCCAACATTTTTATGGGCATTTGTTACATTAGTATCTAAACATTTAAAAAATTCAAATGTCAAAATATAATTCTTAAGATGTCTTCGAAAAGATGAATAACGTGATATTTCTTTCAAATTAGTGGGTAAAGCGTTCCATAAGGAACCTCCGGAATAATGCAGACTGGATTTGAATAACTCCAAGCGGGGTCTATGGAGAGAAGTCTTGTGCACATGTCTTTTCTTATTTAACGTGAATTTATTTCTTAATCTAGATGGTGCCATTCCGTTCATTATTTCGTGCATAAGTCTTCCTTTATTAAATTTTAGTCGATACTTAACAGGTAGAATATTATGATTCTTAAAATCTTCTGATGTTAAGGAACGTGATTTCAATAGAACTAGTTTAAAGCCGCGATTATAAGAGCGGACAAGGGGTTTTAATGTCTTGTCACTGGCACAGTCCCAGAGTGTCGAAGCATAGTGAACTAGTGATTGAATGTGTGCACTGAAGAAGAGTTTCATGGCTTCCTGATTTAGAAACTCTTATTTTGGATAAGTGGAAGATTTGTTTTTATATGTTTGTTTCTTAAATAAGTGATATGGTCCTGTCAGGATAAATTGTTATCAATGGTTAATCCTAAGACATTGTGGGATTTAATTTCTTCGATTTCTTTATTATTGGCATATAGTTTTGGAGTAGGTTCATGTAGGTATTGACGTTTCTGTCTGGTAGTTATCAGCATATGTTTTGTCTTTCCAGTATTTAGTGACATATGGTTAAAATGTGTCCAGGTTGTGAGTTTATCAATGTTTTCTTGTAAGTTTACATTATAGTGTTTAAATTACGATCAGATGAATGAATCGTGGTGTCATCTGCAAAAGATCACAAAGGGATGAAAGGAAAATGGGCAAATCGTTTACATATAACCAAAAAAGGATAGGACCAAGGATAAAACCTTATGGCACACGACTTTTTGAACAACGAAAGTCTGAAATTTTATTATCAATAGAAACACATTGTTGACGGGAGCTAAGGAATGATGACAGGAGTGCAATAGCGTCGGTTGAAAAATTATACACTGATAGTTTACGAAGAAGAGCATGATTTATCGTGTCAAAAGCCTTGGCAAAATCAACGAAGACAGCTGCTGTGTATTCATCATTATTAATATTGGAAAGCCATTGGTCGACCAGATTTACAAGAGCTGTATGACACGAATGATTTTCTCTAAAGCCCGATTGATTTGGGTGTAGGAGGTCAAACTTTTTAATGTGTGATGAGATGTGACTGTTGATGTGCTGCTCTAGTGGTTTTGAGAGAACAGAGAGAATTGAGATGGGTCTGTAGTTGGAGGGGTCATTTTGTTCACCTGATTTATAAAGAGGAATTATTTTGCTAGTTTTGAAGTGCTTGGGGAAGTAGTTTTTGTCAATACAAATATTGTATATGTAGGTTAAAGTATCTGTGATGTATGGTGCACTGAGCTTTATTATTTTACTGTCAATGCCGTCTCATCCTTTTGATTTGGACTGTTTGATTATAATTAAACTGTTATAAACATCAAATACCGCCATGGGTGGTATGGTCAATGGTGTGTTAATCTGTTTTTCTTTCCAAAATTCATTTGTCTTTTTGTGTCGATTTGTCATTTAGAATAATTTTGTTTGCTACATTGACAAAGTGTTCGTTAAGTTCATCAGTGGATATGTTTTTGGAAGTGGGTTGTTTCTGAGAAACGTGTTTGTTTGTGATACAGTTTATTGCCTTCCATAAAGATTTAGAATCATGTTTAGAGCCTGATAGATCTTGAAAATATTTCTTCCTGGAGTTGCGTAACAAGGTAGTAACTTTATTTCGCTGTGTATGAAATTCATCTTGATTCTTAGAGTCGCAGTGCAAATCTCTGTTGTTCATCTCGTTATCAATATATTTTGTTATCCAGGGCGGTTTAGGTTTGTGTTTAACTCGTTTACATTTAATTGGTGCGTGTTTATTGTAAATATCTATGAATGTGTTATACCAGAAATCCACAGCTTCATCTGGGTCAGTGTATTGATAGACTTGTGAAAGCTGGGACTGACAGATCAAAGATAAATTAATCTTCGTTGAATTTTGAAAAAAACATCTGTAATAATTGTTTTATGTCCAGCTTTAGGGATTTTTTAACCTTTCTTGTTCCAAGTTATGCAGATTGGTTTGTGGTCGCTACAGCCAGACAATGGTGAGCAAAGCTCAATAATGTTTTGTCTCAGATGTTGGTGTGATTCTAGTCGGTATATTAATGAGTTGTGTTAACTGAAAACTTTCGTATAATTGTGTCCATTGCACTTGAGGTTTCATTAAGTCTATATTGAAGTCACCAAATATTGTTTCTTTTGATTCTAGGATTACATGATCCATCATGGAGTTGAAAATGTCTTTCCAGTCAACACGTTCCGAAGGATGTCTGTATAAGAATCCTAATAATAATGGCTTAGTGTGTTTAATGTAAACTTCCATCCATAAGCATTCAACATGTTGTTCAAAAACATGCATTCGCTTTTAAAGTGATAGAATGGGAACAGCATACTAAAAGACCCGTTTTTCTCCGTTGTGTGGTAACTAACCTAAGAATGTTGTATCCATTTAATGAAATATTACTATCCATAATATGTTCTGATAAATGAGACTCGACAAAACAAAAAATATTAAAGGGGTTTCCAGAATTATGCAAAATCGAAGATACATCTGCTAACTTGTTGATCACGTGGTTGATGTTTAAATAACCTATTCTCAAGCCTTCTTTCACAGGCCAAGAGAGAGAGATAGAGAGAGTTACCATTCTCAATATACCATTCGCTTCCTGTGTAAGAGAGAGAGAGGGGGGGGGGGTGCAATACATGAAAAAGAAACCTGAGTTGGGTACATAATCTAAATGCCACATATAATACAGTAAGTATGCATGTTCCTAGTTTGAAAATCATCATCATCTTCTTCTTCTTCTTCTTCTCTTAAGAGCCCACGATCAATATGAAATAATGCATGACAAAACTCGACATGAATCGCCCGGGACATTTTTGAGTAAAAAGGAAAATATGTATAGTTAACAACCCTGAAAATATCACAGTTCTGTTTAGGACATATGTACTTCCATGTGTATATTGTGTTCTACCAATGTCAAAAATATATGAAACAAAAATAACATGAATGATTTATTTCTTTATTTAATCATTTTTAAACCAAATCAATAGCAACAAAGCTTTCTCTTCAGTGTTAGATTTATGTAAATGGTATACCGTGTCTTGGATAATAAGCTTCAAGTGATTTTAAATTAAAAGCAAGCAAAGACAATTGAGTTCTGTTTTGTGAGGATTGATTAGGATGCAATGTCCATCCCGTGAAAGGAACATCTCCATTTAGGCATAAATTCCATTAGGTCTGGTCTTGGCATGCACTATCACATACGTTTATCATTCCGGCTCCTTTCTGAAGGAAAAAATAAACAACTGAAAAAGTCATCCATACCTTCACCCCCACCCCCAATACCTTCCCCCCCTCCCCCCCATCATCATCATGAGCAGAGGCAATGGTGGTATCTTGTCGTGTTCCATCTTCACCACCATTACCTACCCCCATCCCCTTACCCCCCCCCCCCCCCCCATCACCATCATCGTGAGAAGAGGCAATGAGGAGGTCAGGAGATATCTTTGTGATCCATCTTCACCCCCATTACCTACCCCCCTTACCCCCCCCCCCACCCCCACCATAATCGTGACCAGAAACAATGAGGAGGTCAGGAGATATCTTGTCATGTTCCATCTTCACCCCCACTACCTACCCCCCTTACCCCCCCCCTTACCCCCCCCCTCCCCTCACCATCATCGTGAGCAGAGGCAATGAGGAGGTCTTGTCATGTTCCATCTTCACCCCCACTACCTACCCCCCTTACCCCCCCCCCTTACCCCCCCTCCCCTCACCATCATCGTGAGCAGAGGCAATGAGGAGGTCAGGAGATATCTTGTCATGTTCCATCTTCACCCCCCCCTCCCTACCCTACCCCCCCTTACCCCCCCCCCCTCCCCTCACCATCATCGTGAGCAGAGGCAATGAGGAGGTCAGGAGATATCTTGTCATGTTCCATCTTCAACTTCAACTTCAAAGAACTTTATTGTCTCAAGACTGAGAAATTAAATTGTGGCAACGCCTGCGATTCAATCACATGAAAACACAACATTTATGAGATCTCGAAAGCATGCAAAACAACATAAAAGAAAATAGTATGCAGAATCAAACACAGTAAATCGATCAAATCATTTCCAGACATTCTAAGATACAAACACTACATACAACATGCGCGATATCAACATAGTTCCCACATATACTAAGATAACAGTACAGAAAAACATTCAATTATAAAAACTGAACGGCAGTACATTAAGATAATAGATAATACAAGATTAAATATAAACATTATACATACATTAAGATATACAAGATTAAATATAATCAAGTATACATACATTAAGATAATACAAGATTAAATATAAACATTTCTTAGATACATACGCGTGTATATATACACACATGCGCGCGCGCGCTCACATACACATGCACCACCCCCCCACCCCCCCCACACACACACACATGTACACACTCGCACACACGTACACACACACACACACACACATACACACACACACACACACACACACACACACACACACACACACACTCTGTAAAATTCAGTAGTGGGAATACAAATAGACTGGAAACAACTGTAAGAGAAGAATGCAATGATGTAAGAGAAGTGTTCATTTGTTCAGCATAGAAATTGACATTGGAATAAAACTGTTCTTGCATCTGACAGTCTTGAGTTTTGGAGTCCGGTAGCGTCTACCAGAAGGCAGAAGCTACCTACCCCCCCCCCCCCCTTACCCCCCCCCCCTCCCCTCACCATCATCGTGAGCAGAGGCAATGAGGAGGTCTTGTCATGTTCCATCTTCACCGCCACTACCTACCCCCCCCCCCTTACCCCCCCTCACCATCATCGTGAGCAGAGGCAATGAGGAAGTCAGGAGATATCTTATCATGTTCCATCTTCACCCCCACTACCTACCTACACCCCCCCCCCCATTACCCCCCCTCACCATCATCGTGAGCAGAGGCAATGAGGTCAGGAGATATCTTATCATGTTCCATCTTCACCCCCACTACCTACCCCCCCCCCCCCTTACCTCCCCCTCCCCTCACCATCATCGTGAGCAGAGGCAATGAGGTCAGGAGATATCTTATCATGCTCCATCTTCACCCCCACTACCTACCCCCCTTACCCCCCCCCCCCCCCTTATTTCTTTGCATTTTAAATTGTGCTTGTAAATATGATAATGCATGTGTGCTCTATACCTTTAATCTTCTATGCCATATTATAACCGTTCAATGTATTTTATTGTATGTTTAATGTCAATGTCTATGTTATAATCGTGGCACCTGGACGCAATTTCTCTTTTCAGAGATAATAAAGATATTTGATTTGATTTGATTTGATTACCCCCCCCCCCTTACCCCCCCTCACCATCATCGTGAGCAGAGGCAATGAGGAGGTCAGGAGATATCTTGTCGTGTTCCATCTTGGGCTGACCGTTGCCTTCGAACCGACACTGGGGGCAGAAACAGGTGTGTCTGAGCCACAGACTGTGGTACCTGCAATGTTGTCATGGAGATTCATCATTGACTGTGGTACCTGCAATGTTGTCATGGAGATTCATTACAGACTGTGGTACCTGCAATGTTGTCATGGAGATTCATCACTGACTGTGGTACCTGCAATGTTCTCATGGAGATTCATCACTGACTGTGGTACCTGCAATGTTGCCATGGAGATTCATCACTGACTGTGGTACCTGCAATGTTGTCATGGAGATTCATCACTGACTGTGGTATCTGCAATGTTGTCATGGAGATTCATTACAGACTGTGGTACCTGTAATGCTGTCATGGAGATTGGTTTTTAAAGCAATCTCCAATCTACAACCTAAGATGCTAATTTACCAGTCGCGTGGTACATTTTCGGCTCCAGTGTCCTTGACCTTTGACCAATGACCTTCATTTTCAAACCTGACCTAGAAATTCTACCTACCTACCTGCATGCCAATTTTGATGTTCCTAGTCACTGCGTTCAAACGCTATCGTGTTAACAGACATACATAGTCAGCTAGCCAGTAACAAACAGAAAGCTTCACCTCACGGCTGGTTAAAAGAGTGCGAAAAAACTTCACATGTGTTGTTCCATTAGGGCGGCACACATGGGACGACAACTTCACATTTGTTGTTCCATTAGGGCGGCACACATGGGGCGACAACTTCACATTTGTTGTTCCATTAGGGCGGCACACATGGGACGATACCTTCACATTTGTTGTTCCATTAGGGCGGCACACATGGGACGACAGCTTCACATTTGTTGTTCCATTAGGGCGGCACACATGGGACGATATCTTCACATTTGTTGTTCCATTAGGGCGGCACACATGGGACGATATCTTCACATTTCTTGTTCCATTAGGGCGGCACACATGGGACGACAGCTTCACATTTGTTGTTCCATTAGGGCGGCACACATGGGACGATACCTTCACATTTGTTGTTCCATTAGGGCGGCACACATGGGACGATACCTTCACATTTGTTGTTCCATTAGGGCGGCACACATGGGACGACATCTTCACATTTGTTGTTCCATTAGGGCGGCACACATGGGACGATTCTTTCACATTTGTTGTTCCATTAGGGCGGCACACATGGGACGATACCTTCACATTTGTTGTTCCATTAGGGCGGCACACATGGGACGACAGCTTCACATTTCTTGTTCCATTAGGGCGGCACACATAGGACGATTCCTTCACATTTGTTGTTCCATTAGGGCGGCACACATGGGACGACAGCTTCACATTTGTTGTTCCATTAGGGCGGCACACATGGGACGACAGCTTCACATTTGTTGTTCCATTAGGGCGGCACACATGGGACGATATCTTCACATTTCTTGTTCCATTAGGGCGGCACACATAGGACGATTCCTTCACATTTGTTGTTCCATTAGGGCGGCACACATGGGACGACAGCTTCACATTTGTTGTTCCATTAGGGCGGCACACATGGGACGACAGCTTCACATTTGTTGTTCCATTAGGGCGGCACACATGGGACGATACCTTCACATTTCTTGTTCCATTAGGGCGGCACACCTGGGACGACATCTTCACATTTGTTGTTCTATTAGGGCGGCACACATGGGACGATATCTTCACATTTGTTGTTCCATTAGGGCGGCACACATGGGACGACATCTTTACATTTGTTGTTCCATTAGGGCGGCACACATGGGACGCGTCAATTCCGTACAAAACCCCATAAATAAGTAAAAGAAGGAAGGGCAAACATTTACGGATTAGGGGAAGTACGGACAAGTGCGCTGATCTTTCCCCTTCTTTCAGTCAGCCAATCAGACAGCCAGCCAATCAGACAGACAGACAGACAGCCAGTCAGAGAGTCAGCCAACCAGCCAGTCAGTCAGCCAGCCAGCCAGCCAGTCAGTCAGTCAGCCAGCCAGAAAGACAAACAGACAGTGGTATTCACCGTGACACTCTGCCATCCTGCCAGGTGATCTGCACATGGTGTCCGTTCTCCACCACAGCCAGCCAGCCAGCCAGCCAGAAAGACAGAAAGACAGACAGAAAGACAGACAGACAGACAGTAGTATTCACCGTGACACTCTGCCATCCTGCCAGGTGATCTGCACATGGTGTCCGTTCTCCACCACAGCCAGCCAGCCAGAAAGACACAGACAGACAGACAGACAGTGGTATTCACCGTGACACTCTGCCATCCTGCCAGGTGATCTGCACATGGTGTCCGTTCTCCACCACAGCCAGCCAGCCAGAAAGACAGACAGACAGACAGCCAGACAGACAGTGGTATTCACCGTGACACTCTGCCATCCTGCCAGGTGATCTACACATGGTGTCCGTTCTCCACCACAGCCAGCCAGCCAGCCAGCCAGAAAGACAGAGAGACAGCCAGAAAGACAGACAGACAGAAAGAAAGACAGACAGACAGACAGACAGACAGTGGTATTCACCGTGACACTCTGCCATCCTGCCAGGTGATCTGCACATGGTGTCCGTTCTCCACCACAGCCAGCCAGACAGAAAGACAGACAGAAGGACAGAAAGACAGACAGACAGACAGTGGTATTCACCGTGACACTCTGCCATCCTGCCAGGTGATCTGCACATGGTGTCCGTTCTCCACCACAGCCAGACTCTGCACGCCATAGTGGGTGGCACTGGACACCTGGACACACACACGCACGCACGCACGCACGCACGCACGCACACGCACACACACACACACACACACATATATATATATATTGAGGGTTTTTCTTAGGTTTACAAACTGATACATTGGACACAAAGTTTTATTAAAGCAAACTATACATATAAGAGGAAAGTTTAATGGTGTGGTTGTTTTTTCTTCTTCATTTCTTGTACGTTTATATATATATAGTCTTGCATATGGATAGAAGAAAAAAAACCACCGTTGTATGTGGCCAAACGTTTCGAAAACCCACAATAAAAGCAAACCAGCACAAAGTTAAACCAGAAATAGTAAAAACCTTATGAAAATCTTATGTACAATGAACAAAATAATAATGTTCTGAAATTTTGATTTCAAAACCTAATAGACATGACTAGGGAGGGCTAACTACTGAGATGGTATCCAAATTAAGGATAAAAATAGTATGAAAGAAAAATCTCAGTGAATAGCCAGCTCCATACCCCTACTCTGAAGGACTGAAAAGTTAGTGCATTTGTAATGCGGAATAGTTTGCTTTGATAAAACTTTTCTGTGTACAATGTCTTTATTTGTGAACCTCAGAAACAAAACCAATTAAAGTTAACTTTGAGTAATGTTTGTGTTAAAAAAACAAACAAACAAAAAACAAAAAAACAATACAATACAATACAATACATAACTCTCACCGTCCTCTCATCAAACACCCCTCTGTCTGTCAGCTGACTGAGAATGGAGGACGTTCTGACCGCCTGGTGAACATCACGAGTTGTCTGCCCTAATGAGGAGTAGGAGGAGGAGAATACTATTATTACAACAGCAACTGATAGGACTATAATAATAATAATAATAATAATAATAATAATAAAAAAAAATATAAAAAAATATATATATAAAATAAAAAAATAATGCTAATAATTCATTTTAGAAAAGTGACGCCTGTCCTTCGTGAGGCTCCAGGCGCCATTACAAACATAAAAACCAACAGGTTTAAACAAAGAAGAAAAAGGAGACATACAAGATTAAAACAAAACAAAAAGAACTTTGACATCGTAAGAACAAGATATCATAAGGAAACATTAAAATTAAATACATGCGGGCAATCGACTTTCCTAGCTATTTCACGTAATGGCTAGAGTCACCAGGCAATCCGTGAACTGGCTGCGACCACTAGCCATTACACGGATTGCCTAAAAATTTCAGCGAGTGGGCGTAATGCCTGAAATATCCACTTTGACATTACACGTATTGCCTGATCCTCTTTTCGGAGAACTAAGTCTTTGTGATAAAAATTAAATAAAGTGCATGGATTTTGATTTATGAATTATAAACTGTGGATCAGATCGGAGACTCGTTTCGTTGTTGTGTTTGACGTCGGTTTCACTGAGAAAATGTTCCTGGGACATGGAAAATTGGTTTCTAGAGTACTTCCCCTTCAGTGCCCCCGCTTTTACCCCAAGTTTGTACATGTTGTTGGAGTCCCGATCCAACAGGTTTCTTGGATCGCCCCGTCCTCTGTCGACCATTGGAATAGGGAGTGCGACTGTTTCTCCCTTCTCACCTGGTCTGAGATCAAGCCTGCTTCTTTTTAACATCCTGTCAGCTTGTTTTTTCTGAGAAGTTTTGACACGTTTTCTCTCATTGGTGATGGTATCCTGACGTTCCGTAAGCGCATCTGTGTCTTGTGAAATGTCCTCCACTCTTAAAGGAACAGAGCTCGCGGTAGGAAGAATTCCATTTTCGCCAGCAATAACTTCGAGGACGTTCACGTTCACCTCAGATTGCATTTCCTCGTCTCCTCCGGGTGAATGCAGGGCTGCTTCTGGATCTGTTGGTAAGTCACTGCGAACAGACGATGGACTTGCTGGGGTTTGCTGATCTGGTAATCCGCCTTCCTCTAACGGGTTTAGCATGTACTTCAGAACTGGTCTCTTCTTGGTGTCCCTGGTCGCTTTGATTTGGAAGAGAGGAGTGTGTAGGAGCGGCATCGAGGACGTGAGCTGCAGCTGGACCACGAGTTTTCCTCAAAAGTTTTCCATCCAAAAAATTCTTGCTTCTAGTTCTATTCACAGTGGGGTTTGTTTTGTTTTGTGTGTGTGTGTGTCTGTGTTTCTACTGTGTAGTTCAGAGAATTAAATAATTGCTTATAAGTGATCGAAGCAAATAACACGAAGAAAGTGTAATATTGAAAGAATAAAAGACACTCCCAATCAATCGATGACGTTGTTTCACAGTTTTGCTGAAGGTTCAGGCAAACCGTGTAACGTTTGAGATGAAATTTCAGGCATTACGCCCACTCGCTGAAATTTTTAGGCAGTCGGTGTAATGGCTAGTGGTCGCAGCCAGTTCACGGATTGCCTGGTGACTCTAGTCATTACGTGAAATAGCTAGGAACGTCGATTGCCTGTAACATATATACCCCCAGCCCCTCCACTCTCTCTCTCCATCCCCTCCCCCTCCCTCCCCTCACCCCCCACCCCGCGCTGCCCCCCCCCCCCCATCTCCCCACTCTCTCTCGCGCCTTCTCACTCACACACACGTACGCATTGATCCTATTAGTTCTACTTTTGTATTTGTACTTCTAAAAAACAATTGTATTTAAAAGCGTGCACTAATCTTTATAGGTTAAATTATGTCTGCAACATTGAACACATGGCTAATCAAAGACGACCTTCGTATTGGCTATCTTAATATTAATAATGCCAGGAATAAGACAGATGACATTGGCACAATACTCCAAAATAACGGTAACAATTTTAACCTATTTTGTTTTTCGGAATCCCGCTTATCGTCACACATAACAGATGCAGATATTAGCATGCCAGGGTATCAGATTATACGATTAGATCCGCACAACCCCAAATCCACAGGCCTTCTTTTGTATTTAGCATCTTCATTAAAGTGCAAAAAGCTTGATAACATTATTTCAAATTCTGTTGAATCTTTATGGATCGAAATTACACTAAAACATAGTAAACCACTGATAATAGGTTTCATATACAGAAATCCAGCAGAAACATCAGATTGCTACAATAGCTTTAACTCTTTAATGGATGATATTACAATGCTAGATCGTGAAACAATAATATTGGGAGATTTTAACATCGACTTATTAAAAGCAAAACCAACATGGCATAACCTCTATAGTTTACATGGCTTTGAACAATTAATTAACCAACTGACCCGCATAACCGAAACAAGTAAGACTTTAATTGATCATATCTATACAAACAATAAACAGTCCATCATTGAAGTATGCACTCCTCCCTCTGAATGTAGCGATCACAATGTCATCTGTCTTACCTGGTATAAAACCCATGTAACAATTCCAAAGGTAGGACATAAGACCATATACTATAGAAGCTTTAAGAATTTTAATGAACAAGATTTCCTAGCAGACTTAGTTAATTCTCAATTAAATGTTATATATCAAATTAGAGATCCCAATGAAGCAGCTGATTATTGGTTAAATACTTTTATGGTAGTGTATAATAAACATGCTCCCTTTATAAAGAAAAGAGTTAAACAAGAAACTAAACCACCCTGGATTACCAAAGATATCGATGATGAAAGAAATACACGAACTCGCTTAAAGAACTCGGGGACGCAGCAAGAATTTAGACAACAAAGAAATAAGGTAACTAATATGAAACGTAAATCTAAACGCGATTCTTTTCGACAAATGTTAATTTCCACGAATGATTCCCGCCAGATATGGAAAGCCATAAACATGCTAACTAACAAACAAGTATCAAGAAGTCAGCAAATTGTTTCAGATCTCTGCTGATCAGTTAAATAACCATTTTGCTAGCATAAAAGAAAAAGTTATAACATATGATAGATCAAATGAAAATGATTTATCCTATTTAAAACAGTTCCTCAGTTCAAAATATATCAATTTTCCTTTCAATCTCCAGCCTATGACAGTATTTGAAGTCAGCAGAAATCTTTTATCTTCAAAGCATTCAAAGACACGCGATATAGATGGTTTGGATATTAACATACTACAGATTGCGTGCCCAGTTATATGTGACTCACTAACTTATTTATATAACTTATGTATAGAAAAACAATGTTTTTCGTTAAATTTTAAACAAACCAAGGTAATCCCTATCCATAAATCAGGCGATAGATTTAACCCTTCTAATTATCGACCTATTTCTATTTTATCAGCTTTATCTAAGTCTCTAGAAAAGCACATACAAATATCCCTATTCTCTTATTTAGATAAAAATAATTTACTTCATGATGATCAGTCTGGATTTAGAAAGAATAATTCATGCCACACTTCACTAATACAGCTTGTTGACAGTCTGCTATGTAATATAAATGAAAATAAGTTTACTGGTATACTTTTCCTTGACTTTGAAAAAGCGTTCGATGTTATTAATCATTCACTTCTGCATAAGCTAGAACTGTATAACCTTCCTCCTGAATTTTTAAATATTATGTCATCTTTTTTGTGTGACAGAAAACAACTAGTTTCAATTAATAACAAAATGTCTGAATTGCTTCCAATCCACTATGGAGTACATCAAGGGTCTATCTTAGGTCCACTATTGTTCACTGTTTATATAAACGACCTGCCATGCTTTGTCAATAGTAAATGTTTGCAGATGACTCATCCCTTCATACTAGTGATACGAATGCCAACAGGCTAGTAAGCAAACTTCAAAATGATGCTCAAAATGTTTTTAACTGGACACAATTAAATCACATGTCAATTAATGCCAATAAAACGAAATGCATGTACGTATCAACCAGACAAAAAAGACAAAAGATGAACTCCCAATTTCCACCACTATTTATTTGCAGCAACAAAATTGAAGAAGTTGATTCACATAAAACATTAGGTGTTGTCATTGACAAAGATCTGTCTTGGACAGACCATATAAAGTCTTTAGGGAAAGGTCTGTCTAGAAAAATACTCCAACTATCTATGATTAAACATTTCCTTGATAACCATTCTCGTAAACTATTCTTTAATGCTCACATACTCTCAATGATCGATTATGCTTCAACATTATGGGATAGCTGTAGTGATACCAATTTAAAGATTATCAATCGTATGTACAAAAAAGCAATTAAAATAATTTTATTAAAATCAAGTTCACTTACCTATGAAGACTACAAACAACTAGATATACTAACTTTTCAAGACAGACTTTTCCTCAAAAAGGCAATCTGCATGCATAATATTGTCAACGGAAATGCTCCAAAAAAGATAACAGATACATTTACGACAAACACAAGCAGACACACCCATTTACTCTCATTCCCTCGACCAAATAATAATCTATTAAAATCTAGTCTCCTCTATTCGGGTGGAGATTTATGGAACAAACTACCCTCCATTTTAAAAAACATGAAAAACAAGAACTACTTCAAGAAAAAAATGAAAATTTATCTCTTTAACAGAACATAATTGATAACTTTATATATTCCAATTATTTGAAATAATGGAAACGTTGCCTACATAGCATATTTTGGTAAGTAAATGTGATGTCTTAAATGTTTCGTTGTTGATGTTGATGTATATATTGTACATAATATGCCATTCGCCCAGTCCCCATCCTTTTTCCTGTTTTTGTGTGTGGAATATTTGCTTGTTTCTTTAATTAATTGTTTACTTGTATATTTTCCTTTTCTTGTTCGCTACTTTGGAGTGTTTAGTTCTTTATTTTTTCTTCACATCATTTTTTATGGATGGCTTGTTGAAAAAAAACATGTTTTTGCTTATACAATATTCCCATCTGGAAATAAAATTTTGACTTGACTTGAATACACACACGCAATCACACACACCGTTTGGGATAAGACATATCAGCAGGTTGGCGGTTGATATGTTACCGTAAATATGTGAAATCAGTAATTACGTGAATTTCCTAAAATTTTCAGTAATTACGTGAAGTTACTGTGACCCCAGTGATTACATGAAATTACTAAAAATCCTAGTAATTTCACGTAATTACTGAAATCAGGCATCAGGTATTTCATGAAATTATTAAACGCCACTTCCTTGGCTAAATTGTAGCGAAATTGTCATGTCCTGTCACAAACGGCATATTCCTCAGGTCTTTTAGTTTTGTGGGATTTAGTGTCCTCGCCGTTTGTTCCTTTTTGGAAAACTTTTAAGAAAGTTTTTGGTAATTAAAGCTGGATATCGCTTTAATCTTGTGTGAGGGGTATGTCACAAACGGCATATTCCTTGAGTATTTTTAGCATGTGCACTGTGCCAGTACTTTCTAAGTTTCGTTTTAGCCTGTCAGTGGGCAGTAGAAATTTATTAGCTCAGCGTCTTTGTGAGCAGACAAAATTAAGCTTGTCTGGTAGACGATAGTTTGTTTTGTGCAATTCGTGTTGCACGCAGTGTTTGTGTTCAGTTTATTCTTGAAGGTCCTAAGAAAGCGTATGAATGTCTGTATGCTTGTCTGGTAGACGATAGTTTGTTTTGTGCAATTCGTGTTGCACGCAGTGTTTTGTGTTCAGTTTATTCTTGAAGGTCCTAAGAAAGCGTATGAATGTCTGTATGCAAGTTTTGTGCACCAGTCCTAGATTTCCTTTCGTCCGTGTCTTAGTCTTGTTCTGTGCTGTTCGTTTTGTAAGTCGTTGTGTGATTGGCTAGCAGCTTTGCTCGGCTGCGGAGTTAGTAAAAACATAGTCCCGTTATGCTGGGTGTTCTAACTTTCCGATGTCAAATCACTTAAGCTTTGTCTTTCGTCGTCACCTGTCCAAACTCTTGATGTAGAGGTTCGGCAGGTGGGTCGTTTGGACCCGTTTTGTCCTTCGGGGCGGGTTGACTCTTCAACCGGTTGGCCAGCACATTGAAGGTCATGCGTGCCTGGGTGCTGGGCCGTTCTTCGTTTCTTCGTTCAGGCAGTATGCTTGGTTTGTCAAGTTGCCTGAGTGTCCTGTCCTGTGGGCCTGTGTTCCGTGTTCCGTGTTTTGTTGATGGACGTAAGGTATGTCAGTAGTGTAAAAATGAATGGTGGTGCTTTTGCTTAGCAATGTTGTAAATGGGTAGAGTGTGAATTTATTATCGTTAAAATGTGCTCGTAGTTAGTTTGTTTGTAAAATTGTGCTTTCAGTTCAAACACATGGCGCAGGTAAGAATAGTGTTGTCGTATGCAGACTGAACGTGAGTAGAGAGCAGACGACATGTTGGTCAAAAGTAGTGCAGCAAGAATAAAATGTAAACTTGTCGTAGTGTTAACATAGTAGGGAGGTTCTGATATCTAAAAAGGTGCAAGGTGAGTTTCGGGGGGTTTAATACTGTAACAGTGGAATGTATAATATTAGGTGTAGAGTTCTAAATACAGTAGTTGGTCACCATGCGCTGGGTTAGTCTGCCACAGTGAGTAGGTATGTTGGAATTCTACTTTTGGTTTACAGAGCTACGTGAGCCATGCATTCTTTAACAGTAATAAGTATTTAGTTTAATGTGCAGAAGTTTATATTGCTATTAAAGGTTTAAGAACACAAGCTGTGATTTTAAGAGCTACATTTTTGTTATGAAAATAATTAATTGGCAAAGGTGTTTTTGTGGGCTGTTTGGGTTTGTTCAGCCAAGAGGAATTTAAACTAATTCATTTTTGGTTGTATAATCAGTCAGAGCGTGAGAGTTGCTTCTTGGTGAAGTAGGCTTTCCCTGAACCACTATTCATGTGATGCAGATGCTCTGTGCACTTATATGTACTATGATTTGTGCATTCATGTGTATTCATTCTTTTGGTTTACTTTACCTATGTTTGATAGGAAAGGTGGAAATTAAATGATTGTTTACATATGTGTACTTAGTTAGTGCTACAACAAATTGACACGGCTGTGTTTGATACGGTTTTGATTTAGATTGAAATAAATTGGTAAAGCTTAATAAGGTAAACGCAGTTGTGCATGGGAATTAAAAGGTTTAAGTAATTATTTTGCAATACACATAGTGGGTTTCTTGAGTCTCATGGGATTGTTTAAGTTGTTGGCATGTTTCTAGTTTAATTAAACTGGTGTTTTGTTTCTCCATTTAAGCACGTCTTATGTGCGAGTTTAAAGGGTGACTGACTTGTAATTGGCTAATTGGTCTGTGGGATAACTGGCTTAAAGAACAAAATAATAATGCTTAGTTTAAAGCAGTAAAGTTTGTCTGGGTCGATAATGTGATTTGTTGACATGTTGAGATACAATATGGGGAAATTAATGTTCAAAAGTGACACTGTGGTCTGATTTGTCTTTGTTGTTTGAGACAGTATGGACAGTAATAGTTTTATTGAAATATTAAGCAGTTAAAATAAAAGGGGTTTCTCTTTGCTTTATTATAGGATCTAGGATTTGGGGCTTGCTGTGGACTGGCGTTTTGGGTGCTTTGTTGCTGTTTGGCGTGGATGTCTTTGGGAGCTGTGCGTCTGTGGGGAACTGCTCGTCGGTAGAGCTGGCACAGGGCAGTGTGGCATCGGAGGTCGGCTCGGCGTTCCGTTCTCTTCAGCTGGGACGTGGGCCCAGTGTGTGGGCTTCCGTCGGATGGTCGGCGTGGGGTGCCGGGTGTTGGCCATGGGGCCACTTTGCTGAGTGAGCAGGTGGTCTGGGCTTGGCCAGCCCGGTTATGTCCTCAGTCGGTCATCGGTAACCGGCGATGGAGGTGATTCTTTGCGTCGGCGCCGTACCTTGCCTGCGTGGGAGTTCTGTCCGTCACATCGCATGTGTGTGTAGAGCTCTCTGAGCTGAGGGCCGTTTAGCTGTGTGCGCGATGTATTCATCTTGCCGCGTAGTGCTCCTGGGGGGTTGGGTTGTGTGTATGAAGGTGTGAAATTGAAGCGTGCACGTTTGAGAAAATGGGTGATTGATGTGTGTGTGCTGTTATTATGTAATTATAATGTGTAAATGAAGGATTATGTCATTTATATGTTATTTGTGCACCAATGTATTTATGTAAATAAAAGTTTTGAGTTCGTACGTACTTGTTTTTTTGTTGTTGAGTGAGTGTCAGTAGTTTTTCTCCTGGGGTTATTTTTCTTTAGTAGGATTTTGGTTTTTTCTACGTCCGACCTTAGCGAGTCGTGACATGTCCAATATGAATTTTGATTTGATAAACATGCCTGCCTACTTCCAACCTTTTGAGATGTGTGTGTTTGAAGGAATCGAAGGATTCCAAGTGTTAGGTTTCACCGTTTTGTATCTACTCCCAAACTGCATTGCAAACCCATACAAGTACACCAAGAATAAAACAAAATCTTTATTTTGCAAAATGCAATAACATGTGAAACAGTTCTACAACCAATAGCAATCGCATGCCAGCATCATATACATTGTAAGAAAATACAGACTCAAAATCAAATACTTTCATTTGCGAAATATATTACAATATTACAGCTTATGAAACAAAGGCAACCGAGCATACACCAGCATCATGCACATTGTGTTTAGATGTTATCAAAGAGACAGATATTTTACTTAGCCAAATACATGACAATTATCATTTACATTAGCCAAACAAAACGTTAATTAAAAACACAGCATGCAAACTTTTGAGATATGTGAATTTGTATCTTTGTGTATCAGTCTGATGTTTCGAGGATCACTTTTCCCGCGGTCAACTTGAGGGATGGGAACAACCACATTGTCGCCAGGCTGACCAGCTTGAAGGTCAATTCTGCTGCGTTTTAACATTTTTTCTGCCTGACAGAGCTGTCCTTGATGAGCGTTCGCCCGGCGTTTTCTTATTTCGTTTACATGATTTGTCACAGCAGCAGCCTCAGTGATAGCTGCAGGATTAGTGGCAGCTTCAGGATCAGTCTCAGCTGCAGGGCCAGTAACAGCTACAGGATCAGTAACAGCTGCAGGATCGGCAACAGCTGCAGGATTGGTGACAGCTGTAGGATCGGTGACAGCTGCAGGATCAGTAACAGCTGCAGGATCAGTCTCAGCTGCAGGATCGGCGACAGCTGCAGGATCGGCGACAGCTGCAGGATCGGTAACAGCTGCAGGATCGGTAGCAGCTGCAGGATTGGCAACAGCTGCAGGATTGGTAGCAGCTGCAGGATCGGTAACAACTGCAGGATCGGTAACAGCTGCAGGGCCGGTAACAGCTGCAGGATCAGTGACAGCTGCTGACTCCGTTTCTGGCGACTTCTGATTTGCATTGATAGCGAGAAGGTCGTATTCTGTGTGGATTTTGGACATCAATTCCATTGGTAGTGAAGAGGTGTTGAGGCCCACACGAGCCTCACATCCAAACATAGCAGCATACAGAGAACTTTTTATACCGGAATGGTAAGCAGAATTTTTCTGGAACTGGACAAATTTGATGCCTGCTGTCCAGTCTTTTGTGTTGGTGTCCGCAAGCCATGCAACGAGCATATCTTTAATATCTCCACTGGCTCGTTCAATGGAGCCCTGACTCTATGGGTGGCGATGTTTGCCATGGACCAATGTCGAGGTTGGCCACATTTCTTTCAACTCGGAGACAACTGACGGATGAGGTTTTACAAGAAACACGTCGCGATCACCAGAAAGACAGCCTTTTTAAGGATCGGAACACTCACTTTGCTCTGGTTTCCTAGAAATCAAACCATCAAAACGGCGATTCCTCCTTGGGGGAGATACCAGAGAGAGAAGCCATTTTGGATGGGGTGGGTGGAGGCGGAGGATGAAGCTTTCTCTTTTTTTTGTAGTGTAGTAAAAACAATGGAGCTATTTAATTTGCGAAACTCCTTTAGGTAAACTGTATAAAAAAATAAAAAAATAAAGACTTGTATTGTGGAAATTTCGTGCAAACGATTTGGTCTAAATTCAGACGGCCATTAGAAACGAGAAGGCACACAGAAGGCACATGCCTTCTCTTTCACTGAAATAATTTGACTTCCAGCACCTCCTCCAAGGAAGAATCGCCGATTTGACGGTTTGATTTGTAGGAAACCAGAGCAAAGTGAGTGTTGCCATCTCTGTAAAGAGTATTTTCATGGTGATCTCGGCGTGTTTCTTGCAAAAACTCATCCGTCAGGGTGCCTCTTTAATGGTTCAAAGGTATTCGAATAGGAAATAGGTGAACAGTTTTAAAACAGCTTTATTGTAGAATATAACAGGTTCAAAGGACAAGTGGTTCATTGACAGTCTGTTTTGATCAGTCATAACCCATTCCTCTGAATTTGGTGAACAGAACATCTTAGGCAATCACATCTAGTTAGTTCAAAAGGACATTTTGTTTTTATGGGGGTCATATCTGGGGGCCGGGGTCACATTGAATCAAAAGAAGTACACAAATGTACTGAAACGCTTTCAGTAAACATGTGTAAAACATGTGCTCAGATTTCAGTAATTACATGAAATTACTACGATTTGTAGTAATTTCATGTAATTACTGGGGGTCACAGTAACTTCACGTAATTACTGAAAATTTTAGGAAATACACGTAATCACCGATTTAACATATTTACGGCAACATATACACGTAAGATTAATCATGGTTAAAATAGGTATGGAATAAGGTCTTCATGCCTGATTTAAAAGCGTTAAACGTTTGTGCATTACGAAGGGCTAAAGGAAACGAATTACAAACAGTAAGGCCAGCAAAAGAAAAAGAACGCTTGCCATATGTCTCCAGACGAACTCGCGGGATGGCCAATTGACCGGCGTCTGAGGAACGGAGAGATCTCGATGGTTTGTATGGCACAACTAAGTCTGAAAGATAGGAGGGAGCAAGATCGTGGAGGCATCGAAAACAGAGGGTGGCAATTTTGTATTCGATACGGGCTCAGACAGGAAGCCAGTGCAGCTCCGTCAAGAGAGGCTTTGCATGGTCGAATTTGCGTTTTCTGAGGACTATGCGTGCAGCATGATTCTGAGCTCTCTGCAGTTTGTCGATAAGCGTGTTTGGGAGACCAAAAAACAAAGAATTGCAATAGTCCAGTCTGGACAAAACAAATGCTTACATGAGCTTTTTGGCCGCATCGATGGTAAGAAAAGGACGGATATGACCGATTCTGTAAGATAGATGGTCCTGCACAGTAGCTTTATGTGGTCCTCCATTGAGAGTACACGATCCAGATGTACCCCAAGATTCCTAACGGACTCGGCAAAACAGATCTCTTCACCAGACAAAACAAGAGAACTACAGTTCGAGACTGCTTTGAGCTGCCTAGCCGTTCCGACTGGGATGACCTCGGTCTTCCCATCATTCATTTTCAGCTTGTTCAGTCATCCATTTTTTGACAGATTCTATTGTCTGCTGAAAAGTGACAACAAGCTGGGGAAACTGACAAGGTTGTGCTGACTGATGCAGCTGTGCATCGTGAGCGAACATGTGATGCATAACATCAAACTGCCTGATCCACTGACTGAGAGGTTGAATGTACATTGTAAATATCACAGGTTCTAACTAGCAACTCTGAGGTATTCCATACTTCAGAGAAACAGATTTTGAAACTTGATTGAGTAGAACAACAGACTGGAATCGGTCACTCAAGTAAGATGTGAACCATTTAAGGACATAACCTGACAATCCAAAGGAGACTTGTCTCTTAAGCAATATGTTATGGTCAAGCGCATCAAACGCGGCCGACAGATCAAGTAGGGATAGCAAAGATCTATTACCATTGTCACAAGCAGAGAGCAGATAATTGACAACACGAAGTAAAGCTGTCTCTGTGGAATGATTTGCCTTGTAGGCAGACTGGAAAGGCTCAACCAAGTCAGACTGGCTCAAATGATTGAGCAGTTCACACAGAACAACCTTCTCCAAGATTTAAGAAACAAAAGGCAAATTTGACACAGGCCTGTACTTCTTCATATATATTACGTTTGGATCAAGATTTGACTTTTTCAACAGAGATGTCACAATAGCATTTTTGAAAGAAGAGGGTACAGTGCCAGTACTCAAGGAGTTATTGACAATGGTGGTGATAACGGGTATTAACTCATCAAGACACTGATACATGAGATCTGCTGGGATGGGGTCAAGGCTGCAGGATGTTTGGGGCCTATTAACAATAATAAGCCTAACCTGCTCTTCTGTCACTGGTGTAAAATCAAGCATTGGTTTTCCAGTAAAGACAGAAAAATATGGGCTTCCACCTGCTTTGTCAAGTTCTGACCTGAGCTGTACAATTTTATCAGTGAAAAAGTCAGAGAACGCATCAGGTAACTGATCAGCTGGTATGTTGTTTGGTAGACTATTGTCTTTACCCTTCCCCGTAAGATGACCCACCAAATTGAACAAGGCCTTGCTAGTTGTGCATTCTTCTAGCCTAGCGCTAGTGTGAACTGTCCTGACTTCACTGATCAAGACCTTAGCGTCGTCTCTGCGTTGCTGAAACATCTGTCGATGAACCACCAGGTGTGTCTTCCTCCACTGACGCTCTGCCTGTCGACGTTGTTGCTTGGACTGCTTCACTTCCAACGTGAGCCAATGTGCAGAAGGCCGGTCTGTTACACAGCGAGTCGTCAGGGGAGCGTGTCTGTCGAGTACTGCTTTCAGATCCTGGTTGTAATCAGTAACAGGGTCCTCCTCGCTAAACTGGAGTGCTGCCACATCATTTCTGAAGGTTGTCATGTTGACTGCGCGCATGTTTCTTGACGTAACAGTACGTTTTGGGGGTCCGGGCTTTTTGATTTTCAGAGAAAAGGAAATGGGGACATGATCAGACACCAGGTGGTCTGTCACAGACAGGTCAAGGATTGTGTCAGAGTTGTCTTCCTCAACAATCAACCAGTCAATAATATGGTGTGATTTGTGAGTGGGCTTGTCAATCAACTGACACATACTGTGAGTAGTAAGCAAGTCCTTTAACATCTTTATATGACAGTCTGAGGTAGAATCATAATGTAATCAGTACGGTTACCTGCGCAGATCTGTCTTGTCTGCTTTGTCAGTTTCTTGAATGTTCTCTCATAAGCCATCAAAACCCAAACTAAGGCTAACAAAGGATATCCTGTATGCTAACAAAAATATGCCTAATAAAGCACAACTAAAGGCTAACAAAGGCCTATGCTACCCATGGGCCAACGAAGACCCAAACAAAACAACAAAGGCTGCTAATAAGTGCCTACTTGAAAGGGGCTTAGCAAACCCATATACCAGCTAGCTTCACACAGTATTACCATACCTAGCCAAGACACCGACTAAATCTGAATCTGTACACAACACAGTTCTTCTTCTCCCGTTGAGTATCCACAATCATCATATAGTTTGGCTACTATATCACAAGCTTACTGTCCAACTCACCGAACGTGCCCAGTCCAGGCAGAAAGAGCCAACGATCCCACAAACATGTCACGGTACAAGACAGTACACTGCGCCACAGCATGTCACAGTGCAAGACAGCACACTGCGCCACAGCACATCACAGTGCAAGACAGCACAGTGCGGCACAGCATGTCACAGTACCAGGCAGCACACTGCGCCACAGCATGTCACAGTGCAAGACAGCACACTGCGCCACAGCACATCACAGTGCAAGACAGCACAGTGCGGCACAGCATGTCACAGTACCAGGCAGCACACTGCGCCACAGCATGTCACAGTGCAAGACAGCACACTGCGCCACAGCATGTCACAGTACCAGGCAGCACACTGCGCCACAGCATGTCACAGTACAAGACAGCACACTGCGCCACAGCATGTCACAGTACCAGACTGCACAGTGCGACACAGCATGTCACAGTACTAGGCAGCACAGCATGTCACAGTACCAGACAGCACAGCATGTCACAGTACCAGGCAGCACACTGCGCCACAGCATGTCACAGTACTAGGCAGCACACTGCGCCACAGCATGTCACAGTACCAGACGGCACAGTGCAGCACAGCATGTCACAGTACAAGACAGCACAGTGCAGCATGTCACAGTACCAGACAGCACAGCATGTCACAGTACCAGACAGCACAGCATGTCACAGTACCAGACGGCACAGTGCAGCACAGCATGTCACAGTACAAGACAGCATAGTGCAGCACAGCATGTCACAGTACAAGACAGCAAAGTGCAGCACAGCATGTCACAGTACAAGACAGCATAGTGCAGCACAGCATGTCACAGTACAAGACAGCACAGTGCAGCACAGCATGTCACAGTACAAGACAGCACAGCATGTCACAGTACCAGACAGCACAGCATGTCACAGTACAAGACAGCATAGTGCAGCACAGCATGTCACAGTACAAGACAGCAAAGTGCAGCACAGCATGTCACAGTACAAGACAGCATAGTGCAGCACAGCATGTCACAGTACAAGACAGCACAGTGCAGCACAGCATGTCACAGTACAAGACAGCACAGCATGTCACAGTACCAGACAGCACAGCATGTCACAGTACAAGACAGCACAGCATGTCACAGTACCAGACAGCACAGCATGTCACAGTACCAGACAGCACAGCATGTCACAGTACCAGACAGCACAGTGCAGCACAGCATGTCACAGTACAAGACAGCACAGTGCAGCACAGCATGTCACAGTACAAGACAGCATAGTGCAGCACAGCATGTCACAG
>CM065692.1:186331-188831 GCA_017654935.2 Phymorhynchus buccinoides
CAGATAACAAACAACAAGGCAACAAACAACAAAAGAGGACTGACCATAAGACAGATAACAAATGACAAGGCAACAAACAACAAAAAAGGACTGACCATAAGACAGATAACAAATGACAAGGCAACACCGGACAAACAAAAAAGGACTGACCATAAGACAGATAACAAACGACAAGGCAACACCGGACAAACAACAAAAAAGGACTGACCATAAGACAGATAACAAACGACAAGGCAACACCGGACAAACAAAAAAGGACTGACCATAAGACAGATAACAAACGACAAGGCAACAAACAACAAAAAAGGACTGACCATAAGACAGATAACAAATGACAAGGCAACACCGGACAAACAACAGAAAAGGACTGACCATAAGACAGATAACAAATGACAAGGCAACACCGGACAAACAACAAAAAAGGACTGACCATAAGACAGATAACAAACGACAAGGCAACACCGGACAAACAAAAAAGGACTGACCATAAGACAGATAACAAACGACAAGGCAACAAACAACAAAAAAGGACTGACCATAACACAGATAACAAACAAGGCAACACCGGACAAACAAAAAAGGACTGACCATAAGACAGATAACAAATGACAAGGCGACAAACAACAAAAAAGGACTGACCATAAGACAGATAACAAACGACAAGGCAACACCGGACAAACAAAAAAGGACTGACCATAAGACATAACAAATGACAAGGCGACAAACAACAAAAAAGGACTGACCATAAGACAGATAACAAATGACAAGGCAACAAACAACAAAAAAGGACTGACCATAAGACAGATAACAAACGACAAGGCAACAAACAACAAAAAAGGACTGACCATAAGACAGATAACAAACGACAAGGCAACAAACAACAAATAAGGACTGACCATAAGACAGATAACAAATGACAAGGCGACAAACAACAAAAAAGGACTGACCATAAGACAGATAACAAATGACAAGGCAACAAACAACAAAAAAGGACTGACCATAAGACAGATAACAAATGACAAGGCAACACCGGACAAACAACAAATACGGACTGACCATAAGACAGATAACAAATGACAAGGCAACAAACAACAAAAAAGGACTGACCATAAGACAGATAACAAACGACAAGGCAACACCGGACAAACAAAAAAGGACTGACCATAAGACAGATAACAAATGACAAGGCGACAAACAACAAAAAAGGACTGACCATAAGACAGATAACAAACGACAAGGCAACACCGGACAAACAAAAAAGGACTGACCATAAGACAGATAACAAATGACAAGGCGACAAACAACAAAAAAGGACTGACCATAAGACAGATAACAAATGAAAAGGCAACAAACAACAAAAAAGGACTGACCATAAGACAGATAACAAACGACAAGGCAACAAACAACAAAAAAGGACTGACCATAAGACAGATAACAAACGACAAGGCAACAAACAACAAAAAAGGACTGACCATAAGACAGATAACAAATGACAAGGCGACAAACAACAAAAAAGGACTGACCATAAGACAGATAACAAATGACAAGGCAACAAACAACAAAAAAGGACTGACCATAAGACAGATAACAAATGACAAGGCAACACCGGACAAACAACAAATAAGGACTGACCATAAGACAGATAACAAATGACAAGGCAACAAACAACAAAAAAGGACTGACCATAAGACAGATAACAAATGACAAGGCAACAAACAACAAAAAAGGACTGACCATAAGACAGATAACAAACGACAAGGCAACAAACAACAAAAAAGGACTGACCATAAGACAGATAACAAACGACAAGGCAACAAACAACAAAAAAGGACTGACCATAAGACAGATAACAAATGACAAGGCGACAAACAACAAAAAAGGACTGACCATAAGACAGATAACAAACGACAAGGCAACAAACAACAAAAAAGGACTGACTGTCATGGTGTGTGGTACTATGATATTTTTATGCACATTGTTTTTGGTATAAAATAGGCTAATAGTTAAAATAAATTGTTTTTGATTACTTTGTGGTGTACAGCCAAGTTAGAGGCCCAATGAATTGCCCGTGCAAAGGTAATAACAGCCTGTGTTCTTTTTAGAGTTTTACTCACACAAATTGTGTCTCGGCCTCGCACGGTTGTTTTTGTATTCACTCCTTGAAATTGTCTTGAAGGAAGGCTGGAGTCTGTTTTGTGTGTGCGTGGGGCACACAGGCCTATTTGTGGCGAGCCTGCATGGTTTTGCAGGTAATATAAGTTTCTATTGTAAAAGTGAAAATAACGCATAATCATATGTAGTGATGATTATAGTGTGGTGGTGTTTCAATATGTGTGATGGTTAGGTTGTGGCAACCAAACATGTGTAATGATTATAAATGGGTGAGTTCTAAAAGATTCATTTATGAATTTTGTTATGATGTATAATCGGGGCGCCACATGTGTTTACAGTACACAGGCTGACCCCTGGGCGGTACATGGGTGTACCTGGAGGCCCTGAC
>CM065692.1:196331-208831 GCA_017654935.2 Phymorhynchus buccinoides
ACACACACACACAATTTAAAATGAAAATTTGTCAAAGAAAAGTATTGTAGTAAGGTTTATTTGTCCAATATTCATGTCCTTCTGAGGCTACGAGCTTCGAGACCCGAGGTCCGACATTTATGTTTCGAAATACAGAGTTCCGGGTCCGAAGTCCGAGGTCCGACTTTTAAACTATTCTAAAGCAATGCTGATCTCGCTACAACTGAATACATGTACCATTTTAGTCACATTTTAGTGCTGTAGGCTACTGATTTTATTTTTTCATCCATACTCTGTTGCTTAAAGGTGGACCCTGACGGGTGAGTTTTTGCAAGAAACACGTCGAGATCACCAAAAAGACAGCATTTTCAATGATCGGAACACTCACTTTGCTCTGGTTTCCTAAAAATCAAACCGTAAAAACGGCGATTCCTCCTTGGCGGAGATGCCGGAGAAGCCATTTTGGATGGGGTGGGTGGAGGCCACTCATTGTTGTCGAAGCTTTTTCTTTTTTGTAGTGCAGTAATAAATAATTGGAGCTATTTCCTTTGTTGTGAGCGAAACTCATTTAGGTAAACTGTATAAACATTCTAAAAATAAATACATAAAAAAGCGTGCATTGTGAAAATTTCGTGCAAACGATTTGGTCTAAACTCAGGCGGCCATTGTTAAAGAGAATGACTTCCAGCACCTCCGCCAAGGAGGAATCATCGATTTGACGGTTTGATTTCTAGGAAACCAGAGCAAAATGAGTGTTGCGATCTCTGTAAAGGGTGTTAACCTGGTGGTCTCGACGTATTTCTTGCAAAAACTCATCCGTTAGGGTGCCCCTTTAAAATCTTGGTGTTAACTCTTGTAGTGATCTGAGAACGCACAATCACGCACAATGGTTTTGACAAGGTTCTGTCACAGAAATATAAAAAGACACAGAGAAAAGGACAGACACTTCATAAAAACTACAAAGAAAGATTGAGACGGAGAGGGAAAAATAGTAAGACATACGCATAAACAAACACATACATACAGGCATGTATACACAGGCACAGACTCTCTCTGTCAGAGTCATGCCCCACATGGCCGAAAGGCCAAAGAGGGCGTTAAACATTATTTTCTCTCTGTCAGAGAGAGTGGAAAATGTAACAAATATACATGCCATAAAGTATTTTTTTTAAATGTAAAAAGCGTTTAACAAAAACAATAAAACTAATAGAATCGTATTAACTTCAAACCATGAGAAAACACACCAAAAAAGCGACATACCAAAGGTCCAGAGATAGTCCCACCTTGAACAGCGAGGCAGATCACAGCCACTGAGACATTCAAACTCACTCTACCAGAAACAACCATCGACGTACTATGGCCGACCTTGAACCTTTAACCTTATCAGAGCACAGCCACATTCAAACTCACTCGACCTGTTCCCTGCTTTTCGTTCTATCCAGGGCGTATTTCACAAGAGCTGGCGCTTCAAACAGTTCGGGTAATTCGCCCCCCCCCCCCCCCCCCCCCCAAAAAAAGTATAAGAAACGCGAGCGTTTGGCGAACCTAAAACTATCGCGTGACTTATATTTTTCGTTTTTTTTTTTTAAAAACCTCTCACAACAACGAAATTTAAAATGGCAGCACGGGGTTAATGTATTTCTTGTTTTTGATTGGCCCATTAATATTTGGCTAAAACAACATTTATCTTGAAGAAACGTGGATCACTGCTGGGTTAATGTATTTCTTGTTTTTGATTGGCCCGTTAATATTTGGTTAAAACAACATTTCTCTTGAAGAAACTTGGATCACTGCTGGGCTAATTAACAATATTCACAAAAAATAAAAACAAAGTCGGAATAATGTTATGTCTATTTTAAGTTACTAAAACAGGCACAATATCAGAGAACGTTGCCCTCCCAGAGGTGTTCTCTGCCCATTTGGGCGCTCTCTGGTCCCACCATTTTCCTTGTTGAGGTCCTGAAAGCGTTCTGAGCGTTTGTTCGGGAAAAGCTTTTAGGCAACCATACTCGCACCCACCCACACATACACACTACATAAACATGCCGTGAGTGTCTGCTGTGCATGCGCGCACATATTATATTTCATGTGTTTACATGCAAAGAAATGTTTACATAATTATTATATTTCATATGTGTTTACATGCAAAGAAATGTTTGTATATGTACGCACATCTGTCGTTTCCGACTATGACTGCCAGACGGCAGCGAGGGCAGCTGCTATTGTGGATGTCTGGACTACAATTTGTTCAAAGTGGAGACGCTTAGTACATCCCCACTTCTCGCCAAAGTGATTGAGGACAGCTGGTGTTGATGAAGGTCCCCAAAGGCCAACCAATCCCTCTGGCTGCAGCACTAGAGCCAGTGCAAATGTCTGACAACCTATCTATAATTCCACTAGAAACTTGCAGTACACACACACACACACAGACACAGACAGACAGACAGACACACACACACACACACACACACACACACACACACACACACACACACACACACACACACACACACACACACACACACACACACACACACACACTGTGTGTGTGTTTGTAGAGACCCCGTTGTTGCGACAATTTCATGACTCTAAACCCACGTAGTTTTGACGCATCCCGTTGTTGTGACGTCAAAACAATGCAATAGGGCTACTAACAGGCTTCCTGACATGCCTTTTATCACCTGAATAAAATTGGGTGATCCATAAAGTCAAAACAATGTCAAAATTCATGTGTGAAGTGTGACCTTGGCCCCAAAACTTGCGTCAATATAGCTTCTGATCACTTTCATTCCAATGGAGTTACTGTTCTTGTTTGATCTGGGTTGAAGAGTAACTGCCCTTGTTTGATGTGGCTACCAAATTGGAGTCAAGCAGCAGTGATTTTGGTAAGAAAAGAATGAATGCCAAATTATATTGTTGTTGTGTTAAACTGAAATTTAGAATTTTTGTTGTTGTTGTTGTTGTTGTGGTCATTCTAGTTTCTCTCTTTTTGGGAGAGTGGAGGGATGATACTTTACTTGTTTTTTTAAAGTTTGAAACTGTATAGAATTAGATCTAGTTTAGAGTAGATATGCCACATTGAAAGCTGTCTGGTACTGTGCTGTACTGTGCTCTCTTGTACTGTGACATGCTGTGCTGTCTTGTACTGTGACATGCTGTGATGTCTTGTACTGTAACATGCTGTGCTGTACTGTGCTATCTTGTACTGTAACATGCTGTGCTGTACTGTGCTCTCTGGTACTGTGACATGCTGTGCTGTCTTGTACTGTAACATGCTGTGATGTGCTGTGCTATCTTGTACTGTGACATGCTGTGCTGTCTTGTACTGTGACATGCTGTGCTATCTTGTACTGTGACATGCTGTGATATACTGTGCTATCTTGTACTGTGACGCACTGTGCTGTCTGGTACTGTGACATGCTGTGCTGTCTTGTATTGTGACATGCTGTGCTGTCTGGTACTGTGACATGCTGTGCTGTCTGGTACTGTGACATGCTGTGCTGTCTGGTACTGTGACATGCACTGTGCTGTCTGGTACTGTGACATGCTGTGCTGTCTGGTACTGTGACATGCTGCGCTGTCTTGTACTGTGACATGCTGTGCTGTCTGGTACTGTGGCATGCTGTGCTGTCTGGTACTATGACATGCTGTGCTGTCTGGTACTATGACATGCTGTGCTGTCTGGTACTATGACATGCTGTGCTGTCTGGTACTATGACATGCTGTGCAGTCTGGTACTGTGACATGCTGTGCTGTCTGGTACTGTGGCATGCTGTGCTGTCTGGTACTGTGACATGCTGTGCTGTCTGGTACTGTAGCATGCTGTGCTGTCTGGTACTATGACATGCTGTGCTGTCTTGTACTGTGACATGCTGTGCCGCACTGTGCTGTCTGGTACTGTGACATGCTGCACTGTGCTGTCTTGTACTGTGACATGCTGTGCTGCCTAGTACTGTGACATGCTGTGCTGTCTGGTACTGTGACATGCTGCACTGTGCTGTCTTGTACTGTGACATGCTGTGCTGCCTAGTACTGTGACATGCTGTGCTGTCTGGTTCTGTGACATGCTGTGTCGCACTGTACGGGGTAAGACGGGGTAAAAAGCGCATGGGCGGGTAAGAAGCCCACCCCAATTATCTCATGAAATAAAGAACATTTCAGTCAAATTTGCCCATGAGACGAATGCTAGACATTAACACTTTCTCATGGGCAAAATGAGACTGAAATTTGCTTCATTTCATGAGATAATTGCGGTGGGCTTCTTACCCGCCCATGCGCTTTTTACCCCGTCTTCCCCTATGCTGCCTTGTACTGTGACATACGGTGCCGCACTGCGCTGTCTTGTACTGTGACATACGGTGCCGCACTGCGCTGTCTTGTACTGTGACATGCTGTGCCGCACTATGCTGTCTTGTACTGTGACATACGGTGCCGCACTGTGCTGTCTTGTACTGTGACATACGGTGCCACACTGTGCTGTCTTGTACTGTGACATACGGTGCCGCACTATGCTGTCTTGTACTGTGACATACGGTGCCGCACTGTGCTGTCTTGTACTGTGACATACGGTGCCGCACTGTGCTGTCTTGTACTGTGACATACGGTGCCACACTGCGCTGTCTTGTACTGTGACATACGGTGCCACACTGTGCTGTCTTGTACTGTGACATACTGTGCCGCACTGTGCTGTCTTGTACTGTGACATACGGTGCCGCACTGTGCTGTCTTGTACTGTGACATGCTGTGCCGCACTATGCTGTCTTGTACTGTGACATACGGTGCCGCACTGCGCTGTCTTGTACTGTGACATGCTGTGCCGCACTATGCTGTCTTGTACTGTGACATGCTGTGCCGCACTATGCTGTCTTGTACTGTGACATGCTGTGCCGCACTATGCTGTCTTGTACTGTGACATGCTGTGCCGCACTATGCTGTCTTGTACTGTGACATGCTGTGCCGCACTATGCTGTCTTGTACTGTGACATGCTGTGCCGCACTATGCTGTCTTGTACTGTGACATGCTGTGCCGCACTGTGCTGTCTTGTACTGTGACATACGGTGCCGCACTGTGCTGTCTTGTACTGTGACATGCTGTGCCGCACTATGCTGTCTTGTACTGTGACATACGGTGCCGCACTGCGCTGTCTTGTACTGTGACATGCTGTGCCGCACTATGCTGTCTTGTACTGTGACATGCTGTGCCGCACTATGCTGTCTTGTACTGTGACATGCTGTGCCGCACTATGCTGTCTTGTACTGTGACATGCTGTGCCGCACTATGCTGTCTTGTACTGTGACATGCTGTGCCGCACTATGCTGTCTTGTACTGTGACATGCTGTGCCGCACTATGCTGTCTTGTACTGTGACATGCTGTGCTGCACTGTGCCGTCTGGTACTGTGACATGCTGTGCCGCACTATGCTGTCTTGTACTGTGACATGCTGTGCCGCACTATGCTGTCTTGTACTGTGACATGCTGTGCCGCACTATGCTGTCTTGTACTGTGACATGCTGTGCCGCACTATGCTGTCTTGTACTGTGACATGCTGTGCCGCACTATGCTGTCTTGTACTGTGACATGCTGTGCCGCACTGACATGCTGTCTTGTACTGTGACATGCTGTGCTGCACTGTGCCGTCTGGTACTGTGACATGCTGTGCCGCACTATGCTGTCTTGTACTGTGACATGCTGTGCCGCACTATGCTGTCTTGTACTGTGACATGCTGTGCTGCACTGTGCCGTCTGGTACTGTGACATGCTGTGCCGCACTATGCTGTCTTGTACTGTGACATGCTGTGCTGCACTATGCTGTCTTGTACTGTGACATGCTGTGCCGTCTGGTACTGTGACATGCTGTGCTGCACTATGCTGTCTTGTACTGTGACATGCTGTGCCGTCTGGTACTGTGACATGCTGTGCTGCACTATGCTGTCTTGTACTGTGACATGCTGTGCTGCACTGTGCTGTCTGGTACTGTGACATGCTGTGCTGCACTATGCTGCCTTGTACTGTGACATGCTGTGCCGCACTGTGCTGTCTTGTACTGTGACATGCTGTGCCGCACTGTGCTGCCTTGTACTGTGACATGCTGTGTCGCACTGTGCTGCCTTGTACTGTGACATGCTGTGCCGCACTGTGCTGCCTTGTACTGTGACATGCTGTGCCGCACTGTGCTGCCTTGTACTGTGACATGCTGTGCCGCACTGTGCTGCCTTGTACTGTGACATGCTGTGTCGCACTGTGCTGCCTTGTACTGTGACATGCTGTGCCGCACTGTGCTGCCTTGTACTGTGACATGCTGTGTCGCACTGTGCTGCCTTGTACTGTGACATGCTGTGCCGCACTATGCTGCCTTGTACTGTGACATGCTGTGCCGCACTGTGCTGCCTTGTACTGTGACATGCTGTGCCGCACTGTGCTGTCTTGTACTGTGACATGCTGTGTCGCACTGTGCTGCCTTGTACTGTGACATGCTGTGTCGCACTATGCTGCCTTGTACTGTGACATGCTGTGCCGCACTGTGCTGCCTTGTACTGTGACATGCTGTGCCGCACTGTGCTGCCTTGTACTGTGACATGCTGTGTCGCACTGTGCTGCCTTGTACTGTGACATGCTGTGCCGCACTGTGCTGCCTGGTACCGTGACATGCTGTGTTGTATTGTGCTGTCTTAATCATGCTAATGTGCTAGGCTTATGTATTAAATAATTAAAATTACGCCTCACGGATATAGCTTTTGATTGATAATTATTACAACTTGAACTTTGTTGAAGTGAACATCAGGAGTTCAATGACCTCTCTCTCTCTCTCTCTCTCTCTCTCTCTCTCTCTCTCTCTCTCTCTCTCTCTCTCTCTCTCTCTCTCTCTCTCTCTCTCTCTCTCTCTCTCTCTCTCTCTCTCTCTCTCTCTCTCTCTCTCTCTCTCTCTCTCACTGAGTTTGCCTCTCCTCCCTGTCTTATCGCACCCCCTCCTTCTCTCTCTCACACAAGACACCAACAGTCAACACACACACATGGTTGTTGACTTTACATGTGATTTATAATCTTAAGAAATACATATTTTACCTTTGTATTTCAAAGATTTCTGTTCTGATCTCCTCTTCCCATGCCTCCAGTCCTTGTCCAGTCCTTGTACTACCTTACGTGATCCGCCCCCTCCTCTATATAAAATCTACTTTCTCCCGATCAAAATAGATACTGTGAAATTATTTTTATAGATTTTATACACTATCTGATTTGAAAAAAGTCTTCATCTTCAGGGGGCTATGAACGCCCCGGCATGGGTCAGGGGGGACCCATGCCGGGGCGTTCCCCCTGGGCCCCACTAATGCCGACCCCTAGACCCCCGTCAAATCTCCTCCTTTTTTCAACTTCAGTTTCATGCCTGTGACAATATGGTGTTAGTATTTCAGATTCCGAGATCACCACCAGGGCCGCAAGAATGGGCGCTAATGAGGCTTCCTGCTCAGAACCTCAAGTGCCTACATCATCGTCTACAGGTCTGAGTCAAAATTGACTAGTGATTGCAAGTTATTTATCATTAAATAACTGGTACACTCTAGTCAAAAGCAGCATGGGCCAAAGTACTTACATACAACATCCTAAGTCCAATGATGCTGGAGACATAACCCAAAGACAATTTTCAGCAAAAAAAAACTACCTCCTTAGCGGAGGTTATCCCGATCACCCTCAAGATCTAATCAATTGTTCCTTGTATCACTATTGCCCTATCCAATTTTGGGCTCTTCAATTAAATGTTATTTACTTGTCCTAACACTGTAGGAACATACAGATTAAGTCATCAGTTTGATCACATCAGACTCTATTTGTACGTCATCTCTCAAAGCCTACTACTAGACTATACAGGTTTTATTTATTTGATGAGCTCTTTTCAACTTCAGTTTCATGCCTGTGACAATATGGTGCTACTATTTCAGATTCCGTACTGTGCAGGGCCGCAAGAATGGGCGCTAATGAGGCTTCCTGCTCAGCACCTCAAGTGCCTACATTATCGTCTACAGGTCTGAGTCAAAATTGACTAGTGATTGCAAGTTATTTATCATTATTCATAGAAAGAGTCCTGTGTGTTGATAATGCGTACGAGTTGCAAATAAGCACTAAGGCGAAAATGTTGGGGTTTCAAGGTAATGCGTCAAGGTCTGCTACCTTAACCTTAGGCGACACACCACCACACAGAATTTGAAGCAATTCTGTTGAGGTAATCACAAGATATTCTTTGGACAGAGACCGCCCCAGTGTTTGGATGATCTGATTTTCAAGGTCTACCGATCTTCTTGACCTTGAACTTGATCTTGATTGCTACACATTAGTCAGAAGCAGCATAGGCCAAAGTACATACTTATCAAATTTGAACATCCAAAGTTTAAATATGACCAAAATATGATTTTCAGAAGAAGAAAAAAAACTACCTCCTTGGCGGAGGTTATCCTGATCACCCTCAATATCTATCTAATCAACTGTTCCTTGTAGCACTTCCTAACTATCCTGCAAATTTCGTCAAAATTCGTTAACAAAGTGTTTGTGCTACGGAACATTGCAAGTGTAAAGTATGTGTCACAAAGCTGTTGGATTTGCCCTTTTTCGGCAAGTCTTTGTCCAATTGTTATGTTATGTCGCTCTGTCCCATGTGAATGTACTACAATGGTGAGTTACGCCTTGTTAAGATTGTTGGTTGGACTGAGGTTTTTTGTTTTTTTGTACTGCACGGGTTCTTATCCTACCAAAGATACCGAACCGCACGCCTTGTACGAAGGCTGAAGCCGAAGCCGTCGAGAGGCAATTGGGGAGATTCCTCTTCGCCAACGTTCTCCTTGGCAAAGATGCAAATTTGGAGTGCTTAAAGAAGGAAGCAGCTTTGACAGGACGAGCATGGCTTCACGTCAAGAACTATGTGAAAAGCAGACTACCTGCTAAAAGCAAGAAAGCAGCTGCAAAGAAAAAACTAGCAGGGTCATACCCCCTTGTTTGTGCATTTTAGAGTGTAGAGTGTAAACAAAGGCATTGTTGTGACTCACAGTTTGTAGAAGTTGGGTGTAAAATCTAAATCATAGTTGTGACACATACACTTTGTTGGGTGTATATGTAATTGTACAGTATTGTTAGGACACCCATATTTTATATATAGATGGTAGATGATCACGAATAGAGATCAGTATTTGTAGTTGTGGCATTTACACTTTGTTGGGTGTATATGTAATTGTACAGCATTGTTAGGACACCCATATTTTATAGATGGTAGATGATCATGAATAGAGATGAGTATTTGTAGTTGTGGCATTTATACTTTGTTGAGCGTATATGTAATTGTACAGCATTGTTAGGACACCCATATTTTATAGATGGTAGATGATCATGAATAGAGATCAGTATTTGTAGTTGTGGCATTTATACTTTGTTGAGCGTATGTGTAATTGTACAGCATTGTTAGGACACCCATATTTTATAGATGGTAGATGATCATGAATAGAGATCAGTATTTGTAGTTGTGGCATTTATACTTTGTTGAGCGTATATGTAATTGTACAGCATTGTTAGGACACCCATATTTTATAGATGGTAGATGATCACGAATAGAGATCAGTATTTGTAGTTGTGGCATTTATACTTTGTTGAGCGTATATGTAATTGTACAGCATTGTTAGGACACCCATATTTTATAGATGGTAGATGATCACGAATAGAGATCAGTATTTGTAGTTGTGGCATTTATACTTTGTTGAGCGTATATGTAATTGTACAGCATTGTTAGGACACCCATATTTTATAGATGGTATTTGTAGTTGTGGCATTTATACTTTGTTGAGCGTATGTGTAATTGTACAGCATTGTTAGGACACCCATATTTTATAGATGGTAGATGATCACGAATAGAGATCAGTATTTGTAGTTGTGGCATTTATACTTTGTTGAGCGTATATGTAATTGTACAGCATTGTTAGGACACCCATATTTTATAGATGGTAGATGATCACGAATAGAGATCAGTATTTGTAGTTGTGGCATTTATACTTTGTTGAGCGTATATGTAATTGTACAGCATTGTTAGGACACCCATATTTTATAGATGGTAGATGATCACGAATAGAGATCAGTATTTGTAGTTGTGGCATTTAAACTTTGTTGGGTGTATATGTAATTGTACAGCATTGTTAGGACACCCATATTTTATAGATGGTAGATGATCACGAATAGAGATCAGTATTTGTAGTTGTGGCATTTATACTTTGTTGGGTGTATATGTAATTGTACAGCATTGTTAGGACACCCATATTTTATAGATGGTAGATGATCACGAATAGAGATCAGTATTTGTAGTTGTGGCATTTATACTTTGTTGAGCGTATATGTAATTGTACAGCATTGTTAGGACACCCATATTTTATAGATGGTAGATGATCACGAATAGAGATCAGTATTTGTAGTTGTGGCATTTATACTTTGTTGAGCGTATGTGTAATTGTACAGCATTGTTAGGACACCCATATGATTTATAGATGGTAGATGATCATTGTTAGGACACCCATATTTTATAGATGGTAGATGATCACGAATAGAGATCAGTATTTGTAGTTGTGGCATTTATACTTTGTTGAGCGTATGTATATGTAATTGTAATTGTACAGCATTGTTAGGACACCCATATTTTATAGATGGTAGATGATCACGAATAGAGATCAGTATTTGTAGTTGTGGCATTTATACTTTGTTGAGCGTATATGTAATTGTACAGCATTGTTAGGACACCCATATTTTATAGATGGTAGATGATCACGAATAGAGATCAGTATTTGTAGTTGTGGCATTTACTTTGTTGGGTGTATATGTAATTGGCATTGTTAGGACACCCATATTTTATAGATGGTAGATGATCACGAATAGAGATCAGTATTTGTAGTTGTGGCATTTATACTTTGTTGAGCGTATGTGTAATTGTACAGCATTGTTAGGACACCCATATTTTATAGATGGTAGATGATCACGAATAGAGATCAGTATTTGTAGTTGTGGCATTTATACTTTGTTGAGCGTATGTGGCTTTAGGGATTTGTTACAACACACATACAGTACTTTATAAATAGTTGATAACAAAAAACTTCACATTGTTGTCAAAATGGTTGTGATACACACACTGTCTTTGGCACATACTTATATGTCATAATAATGCCTGAAACTTACATACACACTTAGCAAAGTGTAAGAGTCACAATTATGCATTTACATTTACACCTGATTTCTACTAACTGTCACAATAGTTTTCATTTGTACAACAAAACACATTTAAAAGGAGCTCTGACTGGCAAGCTCTGATTATTCTTAATGGCATAGTGGTCAACATCCTTTGCTTGCTTTCATTATTCCTCTTTAATCATTTAAATGGGTGATATAAGTTTGTGGTACTGTTATCCATTTCTAGGGAGAGAAAAACAAAACAATATCTCACATATAAAACTCACTGAGTCTATTGCCCTATCCAATGTTTGGCACTTAAATCATATGTCCTATACTTGTCCTAACAATGCCTTAAAGCTACATATACACTCAACAAAGTGTAAGTGTCACAACTATGTATTAACTTTTCACCCGATTTCTACTACAGTGTGTACCTGTATCACGCCAATTTTGATTTGTCTAAAAACATTTGTTAGGATGTCTGACTGGCAAACTCTGATTATTCTTAATGGCATAGTGGTCAACATCCTTTGCTTGCTTTCATCATTCCTCATTAATCATCTAAGTGGGTGATATAAGTTTGTGGTACTGTTATCCATTTCTAGGGAGAGAAAAACAAACAATATCTAACATATAAAACTCACTGAGTCTATTGCCCTATCCAATGTTTGGCACTTAAGTCATATGTCCTTTAGTTGTCCTAACAATGCCTTAAAGCTACATATACACTCAGCAAAGTGTAAGTGTCACAACTATGTATTAACTTTACACCCGATTTTCAACTAACTGTCACGACAGTTTTCATTTGTTAAAAAACAACATTTGATAGGATCTCTGACTACCAAACTCAGGTTATTCGTAGTAACATAGCAGTCAACATTCCTGCTCGCTCTTATTCCTCAACAAATTATTGAAATGGGTGATGTTAATTATTTTTGGTACTGTAATACTTTTCAAGAGGAACAAACAAAACCACACAAAAACATGTAACATACAAATGCTACTAAATCTATTCCCTCTCAACGTTTTTGGCACATAATCATGTATTATTTCTTAAAGTTACATATACACTCAACAAAGCTTGTGGTTGTGCAAAACGCAGTCATGTGTATGCAAGTTCTATGTTACTCACACAAGCATCGGGGAACGTGTTGGGTAAAGCTTTGTTTCTAGCCTAGATTATATTGACTTTTTTTTTTATAGATTTCGTTTGAGTATGATGTGGGCCGATCTACCATTTCAACTGAGTTATTGTGGAAAAGGCGACATGAATGGACATTTTTTTTTTTTTTTTTTTTTTTTTTGAACATGAGTATAGTGTTAGCCTACATAT
>CM065692.1:213831-240018 GCA_017654935.2 Phymorhynchus buccinoides
TTTGTCTGGTGGTGATAAGTAAGTATTTACATTTCTTGGGGTGTAGCTGCATGTGATTAAATTCGGACCATTCTATTAGTCTGTTAATGTTATCTTGTAAAGAAATAAAAACGTTTTCCACTTTACTGTCACAGGAGTGTACTGTAGTATCGTCTGCAAACATTTCACATAAAGTCGTTAGATATAATGGTAAGTCGTTAATATATATTGAGAATAATATAGGACCAAGGATGGAGCCTTGGGGAATACCATAATTGACAGGCATAGTAGAAGATTCGCATTCATTTAAAGAAACTCGCTGCTTTCGGTCTGATAAAAATGATGTTAGGAGTTCTATGGTATTGTTAGTAATGCCATATATCTTCAGTTTTTTTAGTAAAAGATTACGATCGACAACATCAAAGGCTTTCATAAAGTCAACAGCAAGAACACCCGTGATTTTGTCATCGTTTATGTTAATAAGCCATTGGTCTACTAGGTTAGTTAGGGCCGTATGACATGAATGGTTAGCTCTAAAGCCCGATTGATTTGGATGAAACAGACCAAAAGAGTTAAAGTGATTAAGAATATGTTTATTTATGTGGTGTTCCAACGGTTTAGACAGCACCGACAGAATAGAAATGGGCCTGTAATTAGAAGGATCTTCATAGATTTGTGGATAGGTATAATTTTGGCTACTTTAAATGCTTTAGGAAAACGATTTTTAGCAATACATAAATTGTAAACATAGGTCAAAGTTTCAGTTATTGCAGGAGCTGACAATTTCAATATTTTAGAATCAATTCCATCAACGCCTCGAGTATTGGTCTGTTTTAAGTGATTAAGATAATTGAAAACTTCATGTACACTCAAAAACGGAATGTTAGGGCAATCATTAACATGCTTGGATTTACAAAAATTGTGCAGAATATCTAAATTGTTTTCGGACGATCTATCTGACGTTATAATTGAATTTGCAATGTTACAAAAGTGTACATTCATGTCTTCGGTAGATAGGTCTTTTGGGGATGAGATGCTGGCATTTACATTTTTATTGGTTAATAAATTTATTGCTTTCCAAATGGATTTGCTATCTGATCTAGAAGAAATAAGATTTTTAAAGTAAGCTCTTTGTGCAGATCGTTTTAAAGAATTAACTAAGTTTCTTTGTTTTTTAAAATCATAGTCATTCCCTGACATCAAAAGCCTCTCTCTTTCATTAATGGCAGCGTCTATGTCCTTTGATATCCAAGGTTTTTTAGGGTTATTTCTGATACGTACTGTTTTAAAAGGAGCGTGTTTGTCATAAATATTAAGGAAACTATGGTACCAGATTTCAAAAGCTTCATCTGGATCATTGAACTGATAAACAGAAAGTAACCAAGGAGAATTTGCTAGTTCAAGAAGAAAAGAGTCTATGTCAAAATGAGTAAAGGATCTACGAGTTATTAGCCTATGAGAATTCCTAGGAATTTTAACACCGCGCTTTGACCATGTAAAGCAGACAGGAAAGTGATCACTACAGCCATACGAGGGTGAGCATGTTTCTATTATGGTATTGACTGAAGTGGTGTAAATGTGATCGATAAGTGTTTTCGATGTAGCAGTGATTCTTGTGGGTTTGTCAATTAGTTGCGAGAGATTAAAGGATTCATAAGTTTGTAACCAAGACTTGTGTGGTTTTAGCAAATCTATATTAAAATCACCCAAAAGAAGTGTTTCATGAGAAAAAGACGACGCTTCTTCCATCATTAACGTAAATCTGTCTATCCAATCAGAGCGTTCAGCAGGATTTCTATAGATAAAGCTTATACAAATCGGTTTAGAATGTTTTAATTGTAATTCAATCCATATGGATTCGATGTTATGATTATGGAGGGATGAAACTTCCTTAAAACGCAAACTCTGATGAACATAGACAATTAGACCAGTTTCTCTGTATTTAGATGGATCTTTACGAATTAAATGATAGCCAGGTAAAGACAATTCATTGTCAGAAATTTGTTCAGATAATCTTGTTTCCGCAAATCCAAATATATGAAATTGTTTACCGGAATTGAATAAAATATCTGATACATCACTAAACTTATTCAGTAGATGGTTTATATTGAGTAAACCCACTCTAAGGCCATCTGCAGACGGCCAGTTATCACACGTGATAAGCATAACAAGTCGTGGAAATAAGGCACGCACAAATACACAACAAGAGAATATTGTATAATATGAGATACTAAATGTAGTAGACAAGTAGATACAAAGATTGTCAATAGAGATATGTGAAATTACACAGTCAAAAAATGTATATACAGAGACAAATGAGAACAATCCTTAATCAAATTCGTCAATCTAATTTCCGAATGACATGTAAACAATGATCACCAAGTTAATAATCAGAGGACCAGGTGTATTAATATTGGTCCGGCATAACCTGTGGCACAGCACAGAGTTTGTTCACACACACACACAACACACACACACACACACACACACACACACACACACACACACACACACACACACACACACGCGCGCGCGCGCGCGCGCGCGCGCGCGCGCGCGCGCGCACACACACACACACACACACACACACACGCGCGCGCGCGCACGCACGCACGCACGCACGCACGCACGCACGCACGCACGCATGCGCACACACGCATGTGCGCATAAAGACGTGCACGCCTGAGCACATATATAATGTAGCTAGGGTGTACATGAGCATATGTTCATTTATCTAATTCATACTTTTATGAACGTAATTCATGCTTTAGCTTATAATATGAACACAGATATATAACTTTTCATTAAGTCATAGTCATAGTAATAGGGAATACACCAAACCACTATATTACACCATAGTAATCACACCACAAACATACAATATAGACCTGCTGGCTAATCGCCATGTGCACAGATACTTATGCACATATTTGTAAAGGAACAGTCGTGTTGTTAAAATGAAGCAACAAGTACCATAGTTAAACAAATTATCTTTAATGGGAAGCAGGCGCACGCACCTAGCAAACACGCACACACACGCATGCGAGCGCGCACACGCGAATATAGTATTGCTTTCATATGGAAGTAGGTGTGGGTTAGTTTACAGAACGGAACGGGCTTGGTGTGCTTGTAGGATCTGTTGGTTTGCCAGGATTTGTGATGCCACCTGTAGAAGCCGTTCTGTGTATGGGTGAACCTGGCCTTGTATGGGATGGGCATTCACCAGCGTGGAGGAATGCCTATCCTGATTTGGGGCCTGCATCGGGGTTACATCTGGCTTGGGTCCATCTACAGAGTTATACATATTGTGATGTAAAGGCTGGCCCTGAGGGAAACGTGGGGGGTAGTTAGGGGGCACAAGGGATTGGACATGTCTGGGATATGACTCTGGAAGGAGAGGAGGGAACTGGTTACATGACATGAAGGAAGGGGGGCGCTGCTCACCAGATACCCTGCCAACATTGTAGCAGTCATAGCTGTTGTATGCAGCAGGTGGAGGGGGGCGGGATGAGAGTTCGGAGTACCCAGGGGGATAAATCAATGACTGGTTGGGCTGGGAATACTGATACTCCCTTCTAGAAAAACCCTGGTTCTCTCTTGACCTTCTACCGTTAGAATACTGATGTTCATGTATAGAATTCCCCTGATGTTCTCTTGACCTACTATTAGTCTGTTTACGCCACAGACTTTTGATGTTTTCCGCTAGTTTGGCCGTTCCCCTGGGGTTTGGGTGTCTGATGTCCCTGAGAGAAAGAGAGAGAGAGAGACAGAGACAGAGATACAGAGAAAGAGACACAGAGAGAGGCACACACTCACAAACAGACGACAGATAGGCCAGCCTTTTTACTTACCTACCTACCTAAACGCCTACTACCAATCCTTCAAGGACACGGTGTTAGTCAACCAGAAAACATGCACACCGTGCCAGTTTCTTTCTTTTCTCTTTCACATCAACCAGAAAACATGCACACCGTGCCAGTTTCTTTCTTTTCAATTTCACATCAACCAGAAAACATGCACACCGTGCCAGTTTCTTTCTTTTCTTTCTTTTCTCTTTCACATCAACCAAAAAACATGCACACTGTGCCAGTTTCTTTCTTTTCTCTTTCACATCAACCAGAAAACATGCACACCGTGCCAGTTTCTTTCTTTTCAATTTCACATCAACCAGAAAACATGCACACCGTGCCAGTTTCTTTCTTTTCTCTTTCACATCAACCAGAAAACATGCACACCGTGCCAGTTTCTTTCTTTTCTCTTTCACATCAACCAGAAAACATGCACACCGTGCCAGTTTCTTTCTTTTCTCTTTCACATCAACCAGAAAACATGCACACTGTGCCAGTTTCTTTCTTTTCTCTTTCACATCAACCAGAAAACATGCACACCGTGCCAGTTTCTTTCTTTTCTCTTTCACATCAACCAGAAAACATGCACACCGTGCCAGTTTCTTTCTTTTCTCTTTCACATCAACCAGAAAACATGCACACCGTGCCAGTTTCTTTCTTTTCTCTTTCACATCAACCAGAAAACATGCACACCGTGCCAGTTTCTTTCTTTTCTCTTTCACATCAACCAGAAAACATGCACACCGTGCCAGTTTCTTTCTTTTCTCTTTCACATCAACCAGAAAACATGCACACCGTGCCAGTTTCTTTCTTTTCTCTTTCACATCAACCAGAAAACATGCACACCGTGCCAGTTTCTTTCTTTTCTCTTTCACATCAACCAGAAAACATGCACACCGTGCCAGTTTCTTTCTTTTCTCTTTCACATCAACCAGAAAACATGCACACTGTGCCAGTTTCTTTCTTTTCTCTTTCACATCAACCAGAAAACATGCACACCGTGCCAGTTTCTTTCTTTTCTCTTTCACATCAACCAGAAAACATGCACACCGTGCCAGTTTCTTTCTTTTCTCTTTCACATCAACCAGAAAACATGCACACCGTGCCAGTTTCTTTCTTTTCTCTTTCACATCAACCAGAAAACATGCACACCGTGCCAGTTTCTTTCTTTTCTCTTTCACATCAACCAGAAAACATGCACACTGTGCCAGTTTCTTTCTTTTCTCTTTCACATCAACCAGAAAACATGCACACCGTGCCAGTTTCTTTCTTTTCTCTTTCACATCGCTGGGGGGGGGGGGGGGGGGGGGGGAGAGAGAGAGAAGGGGGAGTGAATAAGACCTGCATATGAATAGGACTGAAGAAAGAAAAGGGGGCGGAATTGTGTTAAAAGGGAGATGTTAATTATCAATCATATTCTCGCAGTGTCTCGCCTGTTGCTTCTACTGAAAAGATTATGCTTTTGTCGGTTTCTTATGTTTGTTTCTTCATATAAAATATGTGTTGTACAGTTGACATAAACTGATATGCAATGAAATGTTTATGTGATAAAGTGAACCAATAAAGTGAATAACAGGAAGTTCACATTTGTAGCAGGACACTTGTGTTTTTTATGCAATGTACAGTCTAAGATTCTCACTGATGGGAAATAACGGATTGTGAAAATCGTGCAATTCTTGTTAGCCTCTGCTAGGCTAATGCATATTCATGAGGCTCTCAATGGTCGTATGCGTCGCACACTCAATGAAAAGGGGGACTAACTCTAAAAAAAACCAGCAAAGAACCAAGGGGGACTATAAATGTTCTCTATAGTCTATGGTCCATGTGAATGTCTGCTCCATGAGCAGAAGTGACGTCAAACACCTCCATAAACCGGACATCAACTACAAGCTAATAGAGTTTATCAATAATAGTTTATTAGAACACCTTGCCATCATAAGTATATACTGAGAAGCATAAATTCCGCAAATGCGTTTTTAAACATTCATAAAAAATCAACCTTTTCGCCAATCTTTGTGAATTTTTAATGTTATTTTATTTTAATTTTTACTTGTAATAACAATAATTAGATTAGTCGTCTCTAGAAAATAAAGACACAAAACGATTAGGAACAACATAAGTGTCCCTGTGCCATTTGAAAAAGAAGTGATTGCTGTCCAAGCCATGACGAATGGCCTTTGTCTTTAATTGTGTTGAATTGTGCAAATGCTTATGTGAAGAGAGATTAAGTTGAAAAAAGATGAAATTTCTCCTTCAGTAGCAAAGTACGGTTACCTGCGCAGATCTGTCTTGTCTGCTTTGTCAGTTTATTGAATGTTCTCTCATTTTGTCCAATTTAAACAAGTTAAACAGAATGTTGCTGAAATAGAGTCTTACTAAAGTGAAATGTTTAACTGATAAACATTCAGTAAAAGTTCTGATCTATGAAGTGAATGTTCAAACGGAACAAAACACATTGAATAAAGTATCTATAAGTGACAAATAATGACAAATAATAGATAACCATTGGGAGTGCGCAAACGTCTCGACGAGCGTATGTATGCTTGTGCTTTATGTATGCAATATGGTGTGGTGTGGTGGTGATGGTGACTATGATGATGGTGAGGAGGAGGAGAATGAGGAGGACGACGACGACCATGATGATGATGATGATGATGGCATGTTGTTGTTGTCGTTTTTTCCACTGTCACTTTAAACTCTTTTATAACAACAACAAAAACACCCTCTGTTACACACACAAAACACCATAACACAGAAATGATCACCTTCCGTTCTTTTACTAAACCTACTCTCTTACAACCCCCATAATTATGCTGCCTATGAATACATTGAATACATTGAATACGCGTGTGTATCTACGCCTTCCTAATCAGGGTGAATTTGGCTTCACTTGTATATCTTTAAGTGGAGTGTGTGTCTTTGAATTGTCGCCCGGTTTCATATACACCCGATGATGTTACTATTTGTTCTTCTTAGTTTTCTTTTCTGTTTGTCCTGCGTTTTCTTTCTCTTTTGCTCGTGCATGTTTATTTTGTTGTCAGCTGCTTTTTGTGTTCTTCGTTTGCTTTCTTTTTCTATCATTTTTGTTTGTGGCACAAGCCACAAACCTATAACTCACTTTGTCTGTCTGTCTGTCTGTCGGTCTGTCGGTCCAAAATTGTCGCACTTCAAATCCAGGCTACAAAATTGTCGCACTTCAAATCAAGGCTGCACTTCAAATTGAGGCTGCTCTTTAAAATGATGTTTCGTTTTTAATTGTCGCACGCCACAAACGATTGCGAATCCGCGCTTGTTTAAATTTGTTATCTCTTTTGATTATTATTTTTTAAAAACACAGTGCAACCAACAATGTATGTAAGAAAATTCTGATGTGCATGTATGAAAGCTATGTATTGCTAAAAAAAAAAAGTTTAAAAAAAAATTAATAAAAACATTCAGTAAAAATTAATTTGAGTGAAACCCGCGACCTGTTTTTGTGACTAAATTGGACAGTATGATAGGGGAAGACGGGGTAAAAAGCGCATGGGCGGGTAAGAAGCCCACCCCAATTATCTCACGAAATGAAGCAAATTTCAGTCTCATTTTGCCCATGAGACGAGCGTTAATGTCTAGCATTCGTCTCATGGGCAAATTTGACTGAAATTTTCTTTATTTCTTGAGATAATTGGGGTGGGCTTCTTACCCGCCCATGCGCTTTTTACCCCGTCTTCCCCTAACGTCTTTTGATTAGTTTTGATACAGCTCTGATACACGACCAATAGCACTGAAGCCAGTTTCTGCCAGACATTTTAAGATTGTGGAACTACTGATCAGTCTTCCATGTTGTCCTTGAGGTGTCCTGGTGGTTTTAGCGGTGCTCTAGAACCGATCTTGGAGACGTCTTCGGTGGATTACCCTGACATGTCTTCGGCGTGATCACGCTTAGAGCACCAGGTCAAAGTTTCACAGAAACACTCCATATCAGTATCCAATACCCCCCCCCCCCCCCCCCCAGTTGGCATACTGCTGACAATTTCCATCTATAGCTCTGGATGCTTGCTTTATGCTTCAGCCAGATCTCAGAGCCCCAGAATCTGCTTGTCGATCATCTTTGTCAGGTCGTGGATTTTTGGTGGTGAGTGATAGAGAAAAGCTGACTACTGCACTTTTTATGGCTAGCCTGCCAGTTTCTCACGTGCAAAACGTTCATCTCTATTTTCTCATTTTGAACGCTATTTTTAGCTTTTTGTGTTTCGGACCAAGTGAGCTGTTGCTCAATCACCATAACGGCTAGGTGCATGGTGAGTAGCTCCCAAAAAAGCTTTGACCCTCGGAAGAAAAAGTTGTTCACAAAATTTTACCATTTTGCACGTTTTACCGGGAGTCTCTCCCTCTCCACCTCCGCTCTTCAAAAACTCTGTCTGCCTTCAAGTCTGGTCTAAAAACCCATCTGTTTCACTTTTTCACCTCATAGTCTGTGCCCATTGAATAATTTTTCGCTTTTCTTTTTCCCATTCCCCACTATTTTTGCTAATGTTGTTGTTATTGCTTACAGGTCAGGTCAGAGAATGAGGACAACTAGGCCTCGCGGCCTCTTAATGTGTCCTTTCTGATTATTTTTTATTATTTTTCATGATTGGCATGACTAGGACGCTTTTAGATGTGTTAATCATATACACATTTCAATTGTTGAATCTTGGGGTCTTTATCGAGGAGGTTTTTGAACTGATTAAGGTTAGGTGCCAATTTGATATGTGCTGGAAGAGAATTCCAGTATTTAGTGACTCTGTTACTGAAGAAATTCTTTCTAATGTTAGTTCTGCTGTATTGGGTTAGTAATTTCAAATCATTATTCCTAGTTTTTGAGTAGTTAGAAAGTTGTAACAAATGTTTGTTAGTAATATCGGAACTGTGAAAAAAATTAATAAACATTTATTAAATCACCACGTAGTCGCCGATATTTTAGGGATGGTAAATTCAGTTTATATAACCTGTCACCATAATATAATTTTCGTCAATGAATAGAGACAACCATTCGCCATGACTTGTCTTTTATTTGTTTGTTTTCAATTATTTATTTGTTTCTTTTCCATTCCTGACAGTTATCTTCTGCCCACAATGAAGCAGACAACAAGTGTAGCTGCAGTGTGGCTAGTGGTGATGGTGGTCATGGCAACAGGCCACCCGATGAAAAAGCGGTTCATCTCTATCCATGAGATAGAGCATCACCTGGGACATCAGATGTTTGCGTTTCTTTTGCCTTTGAGTTTATAATTATATAATATACATGTTGTGTGTTTGTGTCAAAGGTAGAGAGAGCCGGAGAGAGAGCCGGAGAGAGAGAGAGAGAGAGAGAGAGAGAGAGAGAGAGAGAGAGAGAGAGAGAGAGAGAGAGAGAGAGAGAGAGAGGGCATAAAAAACAAAGACATAAAGACACTGTGTGAAAGAAAGAAGGAAAGAAAACGAAACAAAGACGGAAAGACAGAGTGAAAAGAAAAAGAGAGAAAAGAAAAAAGAAGTAACTCAACGACACAGGGATGAACATTAAGCCTATCTATTCTGAAGCTCCCCCTTGTTCATTTCCTTAGCTATTCTTAACTAACTTAGCAAAGATCGATACAAGAACAACTGACCACTCTAAGAATATATAGCAGTAAAGGCAAACGATGATAGCCCGTGCAGCAGAATAGTCACATAGCAGATACCATGGCCATATATTCATAGGCTATATTATTCTTTACGTCCTCCCGGCCGAAGCCATATGGGACATTAGGGGAAGACGGGGTAAAAAAGCGCATGGGCGGGTAAGAAGCCCACCCCAATTATCTCAAGAAATAAAGAAAATTTCAGTCAAATTTGCCCATGAGACGAATGCTAGACATTAACGCTCGTCTCATGGGCAAAATGAGACTGAAATTTGCTTCATTTCATGAGATAATTGGGGTGGGCTTCTTACCCGCCCATGCACCTTTTACCCCGTCTTCCCCTACGTTTTATTTTTAGATATTGGAAGAAGGGGGGAGGGGAAGGAAAAAAGAAATTTCTATTTACTTTAGATTTTTGTTTTTCTTTCTACAGATATTTTTATCTTGAATAAAGGTCAAGGTGTTTCTTTTTAGGAGCCATGGCTCGTACGAGACTACTCTATCTTGTAAAACTCTACTTTAGATAAAAAATATATTCATAGTGAACTGGCTGTCCTTAATTTCACAGGAAAGAAGCTTAGCTTTGAATGGTCAACCTATGGCGATATTTTTCACGCCAGAGGGCAGTCAATGCACTAGGGGCTTATCACGCGATTTTCTTACTTGGGCGTAGTGAGAGAGAGAGTGATGGTAGGACCACTCACTGTCTCTCTCTCTTTCTTTATCCCCAACTAATAATATAGAGAGAACTAGCCCCACACGAGCGTCATGCCCTCTGGCGTGAGAAAAATCGCACTAAGTCTCTCATTGGGCAACAAACAATGGGAACTGAGCCACTGACCAACTTTATCCACACCCGGATTCTGAGCTAGATTAGTTGTTTTTTTGTTTATTGTTTTTTTTTTTTTGTTCTGGGAGTTTTCTTGTTTTGTTTTTTAATTTTTGTTTGTTTGTTGTATGTGTTTTGTTTTGTTTGTGTTGTCTTTTTTTTGTCTCAGACATTCTCTGCCCCCTCCCTCATTTCTCTCTGTGTTAATGCCTTAACCCCACCCCCACCCCATCTCACCCACCCCCCACCACTCACTCTCTCTCTCTCTCTCTCTCTCTCTCTCTCTCTCTCTCTCTCTCTCTCTCTCTCTCTCTCTCTCTCTCTCTCTCTCTCTCTTTCCCAATCCTCACTCAGCCGCTCATCCCTCTCTCTCTCTATTTCGATGACGTGCCTGATTTCCTGACATTGAAATACAGTAGTGCTTTTTGCTTGTTTGCTTTTGTCAATGTATATTCAAACGTGACATTACGAAACTTATGACATATGTTCAAACCTTTTAAAACAACCCCCCCCCCCCCCCCCCCCCCCACCTTGTTCCGTCACTATCTTGTGCACCTGGTGTCTCCTACATGACACTGAAGCACTGTTTGGGGACAGAAGGAAGGTGTAGAGACACAGAACGAGCCACACATACACGGAACTGAGATAGCATCCACCTGGTGGTTCTCAGCGAGCACAAATCAAATAGTGCTGTAACAATCGTCATTGTCCTATATATGTTACAGTAAATTTACAAAACCAGGAAATTTGCAAATTTCCTAAAATTTTCAGGGAATTTGCAAATTTCCTGTTTCACTCAGGGATTTTGCAAATTTCATAAAATTTACTGAAATAACCATTTGAGACAATCAATTGCTATGTAAGCTAAGAAATTAGAAAATGTACTGAATTAGTGTGTGTGTGTGTGTGTGTGTGTGTGTGTGTGTGTGTGTGCGTGTGCGTGCGTGCGTGCGTGCGTGTGCGTGCGTGCGTGCGTGTGCGTGCGCGCGCGTGCGTGCGTGCGTGCGTGCGTACGTACGTGCGTGCGTGCGTGCGTGCGTGCGTGCGTGCGTGCGTGCGCGCGCGCGCGCGCGCGCGCGCGCGTGTGTGTGTGTGTGTGTGTGTGTGTGTGTGTGTGTGTGTGTGTGTGTGAAGAAAACAGAGAGAAGCATAAAAGCAGAAAACTCTCCATTTCAATGTTCAATATTAATTATGATCGCTTCTCGGCCTTTTGGCTAAGACAGTGATTCAGGAACATAAATTTTTGTTTATACCCTGGTTGGTTTGTTCAGCCCGTCGTACATGGCGAAAGTCGATACGCGACGTTAAACTGAACTTCCACCATTTCAACAGACACGAGTTATTTGTGTTTGAGAAGAAATGCTTGTATCTCCTCTTCAATTCATAATGAACAAGAAGCATACGTCTCTCTCTCTCTCTCTCTCTCTCTCTCTCTCTCTCTCTCTCTCTCTCTCTCTCTCTCTCTCTCTCTCTCAAATGAGTCTGAACAGAGGTGTTGAGGCTCTGGCGGTGAAGGGCAGGAGAGCATGTGTACAGTGTGTTAAATGCATTAGTAAACTGGATGACATTTCAAAGAATTGCTTCTTTAAAATTTTTGATTCTCAAGTTCAATCTGTGTTATTGTATGCATCTGAAAGTTTGTGTATGGAGAAACTGGACGATACCCTCTTTACATTAATAGTGCTGTCAGATGTATTAAATATTGGTTGAAACTTCTTAAAATGGATATGTCACGAATTCCACGCCAGGCGTATTCAATGCTCGTTAATAATATAAGCTATCCACAAAAAGTTAAGGATCACTTGCAAACTAATTCATAACTTTCCAAATAAGAAAGCCAATGCGTTGAATTTTGGCCAACATTTAATTCAATGCTTTAGTGATAACGATGCGCAATTGCCTTCAATTTCGAGCAATCGTTTGGTCTGTACATTTGATCAAAGTGGGTACGTATCGAAATTTGATTTCCCAAAGTCATTGAAATCACAAGACAGGGCATTCTGATGCTCTCAAAAGTTCAGTAATGCGTGTATCCGCCATGGCTGTTCTGGCACTCGACGCAGCGAGTCCTCATGGAGTTGACCAGGGTGGTGAAGATCCTCTGTGGAAGCGCCTGCCACTCAGCCTGCAGCATCTGGTAGAGGTGCTGGGCATCCCTGGGAGGGGGGTGGTTGCTCCTCACTTTGCGATCCAGCTCATCCCAGAGGTTCTCAATCGGGTTGAGATCGGGACTGCATGCTGGCCACTCCATTCTGTTGACTCCAGACTGCTGCAGGAAGTCGTTGACCACCCTTGCCCTGTGGGGGCGAGCGTTGTCATCCTGGTAGACAGCCGGCGGTCCCATCTGCTGCAGTGTAGGCACAGCCAGCGGTCGAAAGATCTCATCCCGGTATCGGAGGCCAGTCAGGTTACCCTGTACATGATACAAGGGTGTTCTGTGGTGAAGGCTGAAGGCCCCCCAGACCATTACAGAACCTCCACCAAAGGCCACCTTTTCTTGGACAGTGGCGTCAATAAAGCGTTCCCCTGGGCGCCTCCAGACCCTCAGTCGGCCGTCGTTGTGGTTCAGGGTGAAGCGTGATTCATCACTGAACAGGACCTGGGACCATTGCTGACGTGTCCACCTCACGTGACGTCTGCAGAAGGCGCGGCGTGCTGCCCTATGGGCTGGAGTTAAGCGTGGCCGTACAGCTGGGCGACGAGAACGGAGGTTAAACCCATGAAGGCGGTTCCGTATGGTCTGCTGGCTGATGTTGATGTTAGTAGCCACCCTCAGCTGCCTTCGAATGATGCTGGAAGAGGCTGTTCTTGTCTGCAGGGCTTGTCGTTCAATGAGACGATCTTCACGTGGAGTTGTCTTCTTCGGTCGACCAGATCTGCGTCTTTCATGGACCCTCCCAGTGGCTGTGAAGCGTTGAATCAGTCTGACAATGACCGAGATGGACACCTGAAGTCGCCTGGCCACTTCTCGCTTGGGAACACCATCTTGGAACCATGCAACAGCTCGTCCCCTATCCAACTCGCTCAATTTTCGTCGTGGAGGCATTGTCAAATCAGGCCTAATACTGGTGGTATGTCTTCTTATAAAGCCAAGCAAGAGACAGCATCTCACACATAAACAGCAGTGCTTGCACGTGCATAATGGTTTTTCCATCTGGCTTGTGCAATGTGTTCATGCAGAACGATCCAAAACAAGGTCCTTTTTCGCAAGTTTCCGCTTTTTCTTTTGCTGCCAAGCTCAGTAATAGAGAATCACGTGCAATGTTTCCACTAACACAACATCGCCCACTTACAGCTGAACAAGAATTCATAACAATTTGGCTTGACTGAGAAAAAAATAACAGGAGCGAACGGAGTTTATTGCGCACCTGTTTTCTCATAGTGATCCTTAACTTTTTGTGAGTAGTGTAGATGCAAAAGGTAAAGTGTGCTGGGCAACAATAGTTAAAAACACTTTGTTTAATTTGGGTTTTGGTTACGTTTGGTTAAACCAAGGAGTGGGTTGTGAAATTTCTTTTATCTCCTTGTTTAAACAGAGAATGACAGATCACTTTTTGCAGGACTGGTACAGCTCAGTGATGAATAATGATACTTACTCGACATATTGTCTGTTTAAAACATCATTTGAGCCTGAACAATACTTTCATTTTCTAGACTATAGATGTTTTTGAGACTGTCTGGTAAAATTGCGTGTTGGTGTTCTACCTATTAACGGATCGTTATTTAGAAGAACATTCAGTGAAAATCTGAACAAATTATGCCCTGTATGCAATGCTATCGAAGACGAAAGTCACTTTATTTATGTATGCCCTTTGTACTCTGATATCAGAAGCAAATATCTAAGTGGAGCAACTGGTCAGTACACCAATGTTTTAAAACATGGATCTGTAGCGACAGTCAGGAAACTCTCTGTGTTCCTGTTTTATGCTATTCGCAAAAGAAAAAATAATGATGATAAAGCATAATGTCAAATTGCTCTAGGACATCAAGCCCCATTGCGTGTCTTCAAACTTTATGGATATCTGTGGTTCCATTGATGTTCGAATGTGCCAGTACTTTGTGTATATGCGTGTCTATGTATGACTTTGGCCTTTCTAAGGGCCAGTGGCCTATAGATATTAAAAATATATTGTTCTTGTTCTTGTTCTCTCTCTCTCTCTCTCTCTCTCTCTCTCTCTCTCTCTCTCTCTCTTCTCTCTCTCTCTCTCTCTCTCTCTCTCTCTCTCTCTCTCTCTCTCTCTCTCTCTCTCTCTCTCTCTCTCTCTCTCTCTCTCTCTCTCTCTCTCTCTCTCTCTCTCTCTCTCTCTCTCTCTCTTTGGATGCAAAGGGCTCACGAGGAGATGAGGGAAAGGCCAAGGGATCATGGGGAGTTGAGGTAGTGGCCAAGGGCTCACAATGAGCTGCGGTAGTGGCCAATGGCTCATGGGGAGCTGAGGTAGTGGCCAAGGGCTCACGAGGAGCTGAGATAGTGGCCAAGGGCTTATGGGGAGCTGAGGTAGTGGCCAAGGGCTCACGAGGAGCTGAGGTAGTGGCCAAGGGCTCATGGGGAGCTGAGGTAGTGGCCAAGGGCTCACGAGGAGCTGAGGTAGTGGCCAAGGGCTCATGGGGAGCTGAGGTAGTGCCAAGGGCTCATGGGGAGCTGAGGTAGCGGCCACGGGCTCACCAGGACGTGAGGAAATAGCGAAGGGTTCATGGGGAGATGTGGTAGTGGCCAAGGGCTCACGAGGAGTTGAGGTAGTGGCCAAGGGCTCACGAGGAGTTGAGGTAGTGTCCAAGGGCTCACGAGGAGTTGAGGTAGTGGCCAAGGGCTCACGAGGAGCTGAGGTAGTGTCCAAGGGCTCACGAGGAGTTGAGGTAGTGGCCAAGGGCTCATCAGGAGCTGAGGTAGTGTCCAAGGGCTCACGGGCAGCTCAGGTAGTGGAATAAGGGCTTACGAGGAGCTGAAATAATGGCCAAGGGCTCACGAGGAGCTGAGGTAGTGGCCAAGGGCTCACGAGGAGCTGAGGTAGTGGCCAAGGGCTCATGGGGAGCTGAGGTAGTGGCCAAGGGCTCATGGGGAGCTGAGGTAGTGGCCAAGGGCTCACGAGGAGCTGAGGTAGTGGCCAAGGGCTCATGAGGAGCTGAGGTAGTGGCCAAGGGCTCATGGGGAGCTGAGGTAGTGGCCAAGGGCTCATGGGGAGCTGAGGTAGTGGCCAAGGGCTCACGGGGAGCTGAGGTAGTGGCCAAGGGCTCACGAGGAGCTGAGGTAGTGGCCAAGGGCTCACGAGGAGTTGAGGTAGTGGCCAAGGGCTCATCAGGAGCTGAGGTAGTGTCCAAGGGCTCACGGGGAGCTGAGGTAGTGGAATAAGGGCTTACGATGAGCTGAGGTAATGGCCAAGGGCTCACGAGGAGCTGAGGTAGTGGCCAAGGGCTCACGAGGAGCTGAGGTAGTGGTCAAGGGCTCACGAGGAGCTGAGGTAGTGGCCAAGGGCTCATGAGGAGCTGAGGTAGTGGCCAAGGGCTCACGAGGAGCTGAGGTAGTGGCCAATGGCTCACGAGGAGCTGAGGTAGTGGCCAAGGGTTCATGGGGAGCTGAGGTAAAGGCCAAGGGATCATGGGGAACTAAGGTAAAGGCCAAGGGTTCATGGGGAGCTGAGGTAAAGGCCAAGGGATCATGGGGAACTAAGGTAAAGGCCAAGGGATCATGGGGAGCTGAGGTAAAGGCCAAGGGATCATGGGGAACTAAGGTAAAGGCCAAGGGATCATGGGGAGCTGAAGTAAAGGCCAAGGGATCATGGGGAGCTGAGATAAAGGCCAAGGGATCATGGGGAGCTGAGATAAAGGCCAAGGGATCATGGGGAGCTGAGATCATGGCCAAGGGATCATGGGGAGCTGAGATAAAGGCCAAGGGATCATGGGGAGCTGAGATAAAGGCCAAGGGATCATGGGGAGCTGAGATCATGGCCAAGGGATCATGGGGGTATGAGGACACACACTGATAGATAGAGACAGGGACATGTTGAGACAGGGACACAATTAGGGTAAAACATAGAGACAGGGACATGTTGAGACAAGGACACAATGAGTAAAACATAGAGACAGGGACACAATGAGACAGGGACACAATGAGGGTAAAACATAGAGACAGGGACACAATGAGACAGGGACACAATTAGGGTAAAACGTAGACAGGGACACACTGAGACGGGGACACAATGAGAGTAAAACATAGAGACAGGGACACAATGAGACAGGGACACAATTAGGGTAAAACATAGAGACAGGGACACAATGAGACAGGGACACAATGAGGGTAAAACATAGAGACAGGGACACAATGAGACAGGGACACAATTAGGGTAAAACATAGAGACAGGGACACAATGAGACAGGGACACAATGAGGGTAAAACATAGACAGGGACACAATGAGACAGGGACACAATTAGGGTAAAACATAGAGACAGGGACACACTGAGACGGGGACACAATGAGGGTAAAACATAGAGACAGGGGCACATTGAGACAGGGACACATTGAGACAGGGACACAATGAGGGTAAAACATAGAGACAGGGGCACATTGCGACGGGGACACAATGAGAGTAAAACAGACAGACAGGGACACATTGAGACGGGGACACAATGAGGGCAAAACAAAGAGACAGGGACACATTGAAACAGGGACACAATGAGGGTAAAACATAGAGACAGGGACACATTGAGACGGGGACACAATGAGGGCAAAACAAAGAGACAGGGACACATTGAGACAGGGACACAATGAGGGCAAAACAAAGAGACAGGGACACATTGAGACAGGGACACAATGAGGGTAAAACATAGAGACAGGGGCACATTGCGACGGGGACACAATGAGAGTAAAACAGACAGACAGGGACACATTGAGACGGGGACACAATGAGGGCAAAACAAAGAGACAGGGACACATTGAGACAGGGACACAATGAGAGTAAAACAGACAGACAGGGACACATTGAGACGGGGACACAATGAGGGCAAAACAAAGAGACAGGGACACATTGAAACAGGGACACAATGAGGGTAAAACATAGAGACAGGGACACATTGAGACGGGGACACAATGAGGGCAAAACAAAGAGACAGGGACACATTGAGACAGGGACACAATGAGGGCAAAACAAAGAGACAGGGACACATTGAGACAGGGACACAATGAGGGTAAAACATAGAGACAGGGGCACATTGCGACGGGGACACAATGAGAGTAAAACAGACAGACAGGGACACATTGAGACGGGGACACAATGAGGGCAAAACAAAGAGACAGGGACACATTGAGACAGGGACACAATGAGGGTAAAACATAGAGACAGGGACACATTGAGACGGGGACACAATGAGGATAAAACATAGAGACAGGGACACAATGAGCAAAACATACAGACAGGGACACATTGAGACAGGGACACAATGAGGGTAAAACATAGAGACAGGGACACAATGAGGGTAAAACATAGAGACAGGGACACAAACATAGAGACAGGGACACATTGAGACAGGGACACAATAAGGGCAAAACATAGACAGGGACACATTGAGACAGGGACACAATGAGGGTAAAACATAGACAGGGACACATTGAGACAGGGACACAATGAGGGTAAAACATAGAGACAGGGACACATTGAGACAGGGACACAAGAGGGTAAAACATTGAGACAGGGACACAATGCGGGTAAAACATAGAGACAGGGACACATTGAGACAGGGACACGATGAGGGTAAAACATAGAGACAGGGACACAATGAGGGTAAAACATAGAGACATGGACACAATGAGAGTAAAACATTGAGACCGGGACACACTGAGACAGGGACACATTGAGACAGGGACACAATGAGGTAAAACATAGACATGGACACAATTAGGGTAAAACATAGAGACAGGGACACATTGAGACAGGGACACATTGAGACAGGGACACAATGAGGTAAAACATAGACAGGGACACAATGAGGTTAAAACATAGAGACAGGGACACATTGAGACAGGGACACAATGAGGGTAAAACATAGAGACAGGGACACAATGAGGGTAAAACATTTAGACAGGGACACAATGAGGTTAAAACATAGAGACAGGGACACATTAAGGGTAAAACATAGTGACAGGGACACAATGAGGGTAAAACATTGAGACAGGGACACATTGAGGGTAAATCATAGAGACAGGGACACATTGAGACAGGGACACAATGAGGGTAAAACATAGTGACAGGGACACAATGAGGGCAAAACATTGAGACAGGGACACATTGAGGGTAAAGCATAGAGGCAGGGGCACATTGAGACAGGGACACAATCATTGAGACAGGGACACAATGAGGGTAAAGCGTAGAGACAGGGACACAATGAGGGTAAAACATAGAGACAGGGGTGCATTGAGACAGGGACACAATGAGGGTAAAACATAGAGACAGGGGTGCATTGAGACAGGGACACAATGAGGGTAAAACATAGAGACAGGGACACATAGAGGGTAAAGCATAGAGACAGGGGCACATTGAGACAGGGACACATTGAGACAGGGACACAAACATTGAGACAGGGACACAATGAGGGTAAAACGTAGAGACAGGGACACAATGAGGGTAAGACATAGAGACAGGGGTGCATTGAGACAGGGACACAAATATAGAGACAGGGACACATTGAGACAGGGACACAATGAGGGTAAAACATAGAGAAAGGGGCACATTGAGACAGGGACACAATGAGAGTAAAACATAGAGAAAGGTGCACATTGAGACAGGGACACAATGAGGGTAAAACATAGAGACAGGGGGACATTGAGACAGGGACACAGTGAGGGTAAAACATAGAGACAGGGACACAATCAGACAGGGACACAATGAGGGTAAAACATAGAGACAGAGGCACATTGAGGGTAAAACATAGAGACAGGGACACATTGAGGGTAAAACATAGAGACAGGGGCACATAGAGACAGGGACACAGTGAGGGTAAAACATAGAGACAGGGACACAATGAGACAGGGACACAATGAGGGTAAAACATAGAGACAGGGACACATTGAGGGTAAAACATAGAGACAGGGGCACATTGAGACAGGGACACATTGAGGGTAAAACATAGAGACAGGGACACATTGAGACGGGGACACAATGAGAGTAAAACATAGAGACAGGGACACATTGAGGGTAAAACATAGAGACAGGGGCACATTGAGACAGGGACACATTGAGGGTAAAACATAGAGACAGGGGCATATTGAGACAGGGACTCAATAAGGGTAAAACATAGAGACAGGGACACATTGAGGGTAAAACATAGAGACAGGGACACATTGAGACAGGGACACAATGAGGGTAAAACATAGAGACAGGGACACATTGAGACAGGGACACAATGAGGGTAAAACATAGACACAGGAACACATTGAGACAGGGACACAATGTGGGTAAAACATAGAGACAGGGACACATTGAGACAGGGACACAATGAAGGTAAAACATAGAGACAGGGGGACATTGAGACAGGGACACAGTGAGAGTAAAACATACAGACAGGGACACATTGAGGGTAAAACATAGAGACAGGGACACATTGAGACAGGGACACAATGAGGGTAAAACATAGACAGGGGGGCATTGAGACAGGGACACATTTAGGGTAAAACATAGAGACAGGGACACATTGAGACAGGGACACAATGAGGGTAAACATAGAGACAGGGACACATTGAGACAGGGACACAGTGAGAGTAAAACATAGAGACAGGGACACATTGAGGGTAAAACATAGAGACAGTGACACATTGAGACAGGGACACAATGAGGGTAAAACATAGACAGGGACACATTGAGACAGGGACACAATGAGGGTAAAACATAGAGACAGTGACACATTGAGACAGGGACACAATGAGGGTAAAACATAGAGACAGGGACACATTGAGACAGGGACACATTGAGGGTAAAACATAGACAGGGAACACATTGAGACAGGGACACAATGAGGGTAAAACATAGAGACAGGGACACATTGAGACAGGGACACATTGAGGGTAAAACATAGAGACAGGGACACATTGAGACAGGGACACAATGAGGGTAAAACATAGAGACAGGGACACATTGAGACAGGGACACAGTGAGAGTAAAACATAGAGACAGGGACACATTGAGGGTAAAATATAGAGACAGGGACACATTGAGACAGGGACACAATGAGGGTAAAACATAGAGACAGGGGGACATTGGGACAGGGACACAGAGAGAGTAAAACATAGAGACCGGGACACATTGAGACAGGGACACAATGAGGGTAAAACATAGAGACAGGGGGACATTGAGACAGGGACACAGTGAGAGTAAAACATAGAGACAGGGACACATTGAGACGGGGGCACATCGAATTGAGAGAGAGAGAGAGAGAGAGAGAGAGAGAGAGAGAGAGAGAGAGAGAGAGAGAGAGAGAGAGAGAGAGAGAGAGAGAGAGAGAGAGAGAGAGAGAACGAACGAACGAACGAAAAAATTTTATTGAGGGAAAAAGAGTAAGCACACAATGGGCTTTTTTACATCTTGCCCTCAAACAAACATGCAAGAAAATCAATATATTCAACACAAAAATAATGAAGAAGCATGCAAAAAATAATCATCGAAGAAGAAGAAATAATCCATGAAGAAGAAAACATAGATACAACAAAACCGTCTAACAACAACAAAGTTGATAATATGCATACATGTCAACATATCAAAAGTGGAAACATATTTCAAACTAAGATGGGGTTAAACAACATTGCTTGTATGTTTCAACATAAGATACTTATGGTACTCTTTTTTTAAAACAGTAATGCCCGAGTACACATTAAAGGAAGATGAAATAGTATTCCATAAGCAGCCACCTGAATATACAAGACTAGATTTAAAAAGGTCAACTCTTGGAAGAGGTATTTTTATTTTAAAAACATTACGGACAAGGTTAATTTCAAATTTATTTTTTAATGTTGGAGGAGCATTATCGGACATTAATCTAAACATAAAAATTGCTTTGTTGTACACAAGCTTCCATTTTAGAGGTAGAATTTCTAAACGCTGATAATCAGTAAGTGTAAGGGAAGATGATTTCAGAAGGATCAATTTCATTGCACGTCTATGCAAACTGCATAATGGTTTTAAATTTTTCTCGCTTGCCAGATCCCAAATTGTAGAGGCATAGTTGATGTGTGACTGGATATAAGCATTGACAAAAAGTTTACGACTCTCTAAATCAAGAAAATGCTTTATCCTGGAAAGTTGATAGACTTTTTTTGATACTTGCTTACAAACCATGGATATTTGATGGGACCATGAAAGGTTGTGATCAACAATAAGTCCTAAAAATTTTATGATAGTCAACCTCTTCCATGATTTCACCATTGATATGCAGGGATTGAGAACCAAGGGTAAGATTTTGACGCTTTTGTCTGGTGGTGATAAGTAAGTATTTACATTTCTTGGGGTGTAGCTGCATGTGATTAAATTCGGACCATTCTATTAGTCTGTTAATGTTATCTTGTAAAGAAATAAAAACGTTTTCCACTTTACTGTCACAGGAGTGTACTGTAGTATCGTCTGCAAACATTTCACATAAAGTCGTTAGATATAATGGTAAGTCGCTAATATATATTGAGAATAATATAGGACCAAGAATGGAGCCTTGGAGAATACCATAGTTGACAGGCATAGTAGAAGATTCGCATTCATTTAAAGAAACTCGCTGCTTTCGGTCTGATAAAAATGATGTTAGGAGTTCTATAGTATTGTTAGTAATGCCATATATCTTCAGTTTTTTTTAGTAAAAGATTACGATCGACAACATCAAAGGCTTTCATAAAGTCAACAGCAAGAACACCCGTGATTTTGTCATCGTTTATGTTAATAAGCCATTGGTCTACTAGGTTAGTTAGGGCCGTATGACATGAATGGTTAGCTCTAAAGCCCGATTGATTTGGATGAAACAGACCAAAAGAATTAAAGTGATTAAGAATATGTTTATTTATGTGGTGTTCCAACGGTTTAGACAGCACCGACAGAATAGAAATGGGCCTGTAATTAGAAGGATCTTCATAGTCACCCGATTTGTGGATAGGTATAATTTTGGCTACTTTAAATGCTTTAGGAAAACGACTTTTAGCAATACATAAAGAGAGAGAGAGAGAGAGAGAGAGAGAGAGAGAGAGAGAGAGAGAGAGAGAGAGAGAGAGAGAGAGAGAGAGAGAGAGAGAGAGAGAGAGAGAGAGAGAGAGAGAGAGAGAGAGAGAGAGAAACATTTGTTTATTGAGGGAAAAGAATAAGCACACAATGGGCTTGTTTACATCTTGCCCTCGAAACAAAAGAAGAAAAGCATAATTAAAACTTCAATTAATGAACAAAAGCAACAGGACCCCCCCCAAAAAAAAAAACACAAAAAAACCACACACACACCAAAAAAAAACCTACACATTCTTACACCCATCCACCCTCCACCCAACCTCGCACACAGCACAGTAATCATATGAACTAATATAACTTGAATTCACGAGATTCAGAAAATGCATTGTGAAGGAAGAAAAACAAAAAAACAATCTAAACAATGCATTATGAGTATGACATCATCAAAACACAAGAAATTACTTTCTTCCTCCCATCTTCTCCCCTCCCCCCCCCCTTAACGTGAACAAAACAAACAAAAAAACGAAAACAACTCATGTTTAAAAACAAGATTTATGTACAAATGAACCATGTCATGAATAAACATTATTAAAAGTAATACATTTCAAAAGCTACATAAGAAAGATTAATATGTGATGTTGTTTATATGTTTGATCATAAGGTGCTTATGGTAGTTTTTCTTGAAAACATTGAGACTTGAATGAACATTAAAAGAAGCTGAAATCGTATTCCACAAACAACCGCCCGAATACAACAGACTAGTCTTGAAGAGATCAACTCTTGGAAGAGGTACTTTGATTTTAAGAACATTGCGGACGAGGTTTAATTCAAATTTATGTTTTAAAGCAGGAGGAGCGCGATCAGGCATTATTTTAAACATGAAAATGGCTTTGTTTTATTTAAGTTTCCATTGCAGAGGCAGTATTCCTAGGTGCTGATAGTCTGTATGAGAAATGGACGAGGATTTCAAAAGGATCAACTTTAGACCACGCCTGTACAAACTAAATAAAGGTTTTAGATTCTTTCCACTAGCTGAATCCCATAGTGTAGTGGCATAGTTAATATGTGATTGGATATAAGCATTGAAAAACAATTTACGACTGTCGATATCAAGAAAATGTTTAATTCTGGAAAGCTGATAAACTTTTTTTTAGATATTTGCTTGCAAAGCATAGATATTTGGTAGGACCACGAGAGATTGTTATCAACAATAACTCCGAGTATCTTGTGATGGTCAACTTCTTCCATGATTTCACCATTGATATAGAGCGAATGAGAACCAAGGCAGAGAGTTTTGACGTTTTTGTCTAGTAATGATTAGTAAGTATTTAGATTTTTTTGGATGTAATTTCATATGGTTAATTTCAGACCATTCAATTAGTTTGTCAACATTGTCCTGTAAACAAGTAAAAACCTTATCTACTTTACTATCACTAGTATGTATAGTCGTATCATCTGCAAACATTTCAGTGGGAGTTGTAAGAAAAAGAGGCAGATCATTAATGTATATTGAAAATAAGATGGGGCCAAGGACTGAACCTTGGGGAACACCAAAATCAACAGGCATTATAGAGGATTCAGATTCATTTAGAAAGACTCTTTGCTTTCGATCTGATAAAAAAGACGATAGGAATTCTAAGGTGTTATTAGTAATGCCATAAATGTTGGGGGGTTTTAGCAAGAGGTTACGATCAACAACATCAAATGCTTTCATGAAATCAACAGCAAGAACACATCGATGGCTTGGAGTCAAAACGGACTATCTTTAGATAGTCCACTGACATATTATTGAACTTATTACGAAAACTAAAAACATGCATTCAAAAAAAGGCTGCTGAAATATAAAAAGCAAAGCCCCTTTTTATGTTTATGCAGTCATTCTTTGATACAAGTTATTAGTTTTTGTAATAAATCCAATAATACGTCAATGGACTATCTAAAGATAGTCCGTTTTGACTCCAAGCCATCGACATGTAATTTCATCATTGTTAATATTAGTAAGCCATTGATCTACCAGGCTGGTTAAAGCGGTGTGGCACGAATGGTTAGCTATAAACCCTGATTGGTTTTGATTAAATAAATCAAAGGAATTGAAATGATTCAGAATGATTATTTATGTGAATTTCCAAAGGCTTAGATAGGGTAGATAAAATAGAAATGGGCCTGTAATTGGAAGGATCTTCGCAATCACCTGACTTGTGGATTCGTATTATTTTGGCTACTTTAAAAGCTTTGGGAATACGATTTTTTCAAATACATAGATTGTAAACGTATGTGAGTGTTTCAGCAATTACATGGGCAGATAACTTCAGTATCTTAGCATCAATTCCATCAATGCCTCGTGTGTTTGTCTGTTTCAAGTGGATAAGAGTGTTGAAAACCTCGTGTATACTCAATAGCGGAATATCAGCACACTCTTTAACTTTTTTAGTACCACAGAAGTTCTGCAAAATATTTAGATTATTTTCTGAAGTTCTATTGGATGTTATTATTGTGGTGGCTGTTTGGGAATTGTTGTGGTATTAAGATTTTAGTTAAGCGCGCGGAGCGAGGGTCACGTGATGGCTGGGCAGACGAAGATCCGCCATCTTGACAACATGCACATCATGGTCTAAATAAAGAGGTAAACACGACTACAGTACTCCCCGCTTATAGTAAACTCGGTTATAAGAAATTTCGGTTATAGTAAAGGAAATCACTGGTTCCCGGCCAAAGGTCTACTGTTTTATTACTAAATAGTCCTCGGATAGTATCAACTCGGTTATAATTTTTTAAAAACTGCTATAGTAAAGTCACTTTTTGTTCCCCACAGGACTGGCTCCTCGGTTACAATTAAAAAAAAATGTCCTCTTCGTGACCTTTGTAAATACGTCACCAATGTATGCGTCACAATCTCACCACTCCCTCCACTCACCCATAGTAGCAACTGCGTTATAATAATAATAAAAAAGATCCTTTCGTAAAGTCATTTGTGGTTTAGTTCCTCCTCAGTTACAATATTTAAAAAAAGTCCTCTTCGTGACCTTTGTGAAAACATCATCAATGTATACGTCACACCTTCATCAACGAAATTGAAAGGCACTCAAAAACATGTTTCTTCCCCCTCATTCTTGTTAGCAAGAATGCGTAATTTATGCCGTTGCCAACCTTGAATGTTTGGTAATGTGCCTATGGACTTTCTTTAAAAGAAAAGACGAAACTTATTACCAATTACAAGAGAAAATGGACGGCCATGGAGGACGGAAAAGACAGGCGTTGCCTTTAAAAAGAAAAATTCAACTAGTTGACGAGGTCGAAAAGCACTGTCCTTCTGTCTGTCTGTCTGTCTGTCTGTCTGTCTGTCTGTCTCTCTCTCTCCTCTCTCTCCTCTCTCTCTCTCTCTCTCCTCTCTCTCTCTCTCTCTCTCTCTCTCTCTCTCTCTCTTTCTGTGGTGTTCTTGTTCTTGTTCTCTCTCTCTCTGTGTGTGCGTGCGTGCGCGCGCGTGTGTATGTGTGTCGGTCTGACTGTCTGTGTGTGTCTGCCTCCCTAATGATATCCCTAATTACATATAAATGGAAAGGGTAGAGGAACACAGAGCGAGAGAGAGGATGGCTCAAATACTGAGAGAGATTGGCTCAAATACTAACGGAGAAAAAGACAGACGTACAGACAGTTTCATTGAAATGCGACGAGAGATAAATAATCAAAAGTGTGTGTTCTTCAATTTAACGTATTTCCACACACAAAAAAT
>CM065692.1:240518-248018 GCA_017654935.2 Phymorhynchus buccinoides
AACATAGAGACAGGGGCACATTGAGACAGGGACACATTGAGACAGGGACACAATGAGGGTAAAACATAGAGACAGGGGCACATTGCGACGGGGACACAATGAGAGTAAAACAGACAGACAGGGACACATTGAGACGGGGACACAATGAGGGCAAAACAAAGAGACAGGGACACATTGAAACAGGGACACAATGAGGGTAAAACATAGAGACAGGGGACACATTGAGACGGGGACACAATGAGGGCAAAACAAAGAGACAGGGACACATTGAGACAGGGACACAATGAGGGCAAAACAAAGAGACAGGGACACATTGAGACAGGGACACAATGAGGGTAAAACATAGAGACAGGGGCACATTGCGACGGGGACACAATGAGAGTAAAACAGACAGACAGGGACACATTGAGACGGGGACACAATGAGGGCAAAACATAGAGACAGGGACACATTGAGACAGGGACACAATGAGAGTAAAACAGACAGACAGGGACACATTGAGACGGGGACACAATGAGGGCAAAACAAAGAGACAGGGACACATTGAGACAGGGACACAATGAGGGTAAAACATAGAGACAGGGACACATTGAGACAGGGACACAATGAGGGGAAACAATAGAGACAGGGACACATTGAGACAGGGACACAATGAGGGCAAAACAAAGAGACAGGGACACATTGAGACAGGGACACAATGAGGGTAAAACATAGAGACAGGGGCACATTGCGACGGGGACACAATGAGAGTAAAACAGACAGACAGGGACACATTGAGACGGGGACACAATGAGGGCAAAACAAAGAGACAGGGACACATTGAGACAGGGACACAATGAGGGTAAAACATAGAGACAGGGACACATTGAGACGGGGACACAATGAGGGGGAAACATAGAGACAGGGACACAATGAGCAAAACATACAGACAGGGACACATTGAGACAGGGACACAATGAGGGTAAAACATAGAGACAGGGACACAATGAGGGTAAAACATAGAGACAGGGACACAAACATAGAGACAGGGACACATTGAGACAGGGACACAATAAGGGACAAAACATAGACAGGGACACATAGAGACAGGGACACAATGAGGGTAAAACATAGACAGGGACACATTGAGACAGGGACACAATGAGGGTAAAACATAGAGACAGGGACACATTGAGACAGGGACACAAAGAGGGTAAAACATTGAGACAGGGACACAATGAGGGTAAAACATAGAGACAGGGACACATTGAGACAGGGACACGATGAGGGTAAAACATAGAGACAGGGACACAATGAGGGTAAAACATAGAGACATGGACACAATGAGAGTAAAACATTGAGACCGGGACACACTGAGACAGGGACACATTGAGACAGGGACACAATGAGGTAAAACATAGACATGGACACAATTAGGGTAAAACATAGAGACAGGGACACACATGAGACAGGGACACATTGAGACAGGGACACAATGAGGTAAAACATAGACAGGGACACAATGAGGTTAAAACATAGAGACAGGGACACATTGAGACAGGGACACAATGAGGGAAACATAGAGACAGGGACACAATGAGGGTAAAACATTTAGACAGGGACACAATGAGGTTAAAACATAGAGACAGGGACACATTAAGGGTAAAACATAGTGACAGGGACACAATGAGGGTAAAACATTGAGACAGGGACACATTGAGGGTAAATCATAGAGACAGGGACACATTGAGACAGGGACACAATGAGGGTAAAACATAGTGACAGGGACACAATGAGGGCAAAACATTGAGACAGGGACACATTGAGGGTAAAGCATAGAGGCAGGGGCACATTGAGACAGGGACACAATCATTGAGACAGGGACACAATGAGGGTAAAGCGTAGAGACAGGGGACACAATGAGGGTAAAACATAGAGACAGGGGTGCATTGAGACAGGGACACAATGAGGGTAAAACATAGAGACAGGGGTGCATTGAGACAGGGACACAATGAGGGTAAAACATAGAGACAGGGACACATAGAGGGTAACACATAGAGACAGGGGCACATTGAGACAGGGACACATTGAGACAGGGACACAAACATTGAGACAGGGACACAATGAGGGTAAAACGTAGAGACAGGGACACAATGAGGGTAAGACATAGAGACAGGGGTGCATTGAGACAGGGACACAAATATAGAGACAGGGACACATTGAGACAGGGACACAATGAGGGTAAAACATAGAGAAAGGGGCACATTGAGACAGGGACACAATGAGAGTAAAACATAGAGAAAGGTGCACATTGAGACAGGGACACAATGAGGGTAAAACATAGAGACAGGGGGACATTGAGACAGGGACACAGTGAGGGTAAAACATAGAGACAGGGACACAATCAGACAGGGACACAATGAGGGTAAAACATAGAGACAGAGGCACATTGAGGGTAAAACATAGAGACAGGGACACATTGAGGGTAAAACATAGAGACAGGGGCACATAGAGACAGGGACACAATGAGGGTAAAACATAGAGACAGGGACACAATCAGACAGGGACACAATGAGGGTAAAACATAGAGACAGGGACACATTGAGGGTAAAACATAGAGACAGGGGCACATTGAGACAGGGACACAATGAGGGTAAAACATAGAGACAGGGGCACATTGCGACGGGGACACAATGAGAGTAAAACATAGAGACAGGGACACATTGAGGGTAAAACATAGAGACAGGGGCACATTGAGACAGGGACACATTGAGGGTAAAACATAGAGACAGGGGCATATTGAGACAGGGACACAATGAGGGTAAAACATAGAGACAGGGACACATTGAGGGTAAAACATAGAGACAGGGACACATTGAGACAGGGACACAATGAGGGTAAAACATAGAGACAGGGACACATTGAGACAGGGACACAATGAGGGTAAAACATAGACACAGGAACACATTGAGACAGGGACACAATGTGGGTAAAACATAGAGACAGGGACACATTGAGACAGGGACACAATGAAGGTAAAACATAGAGACAGGGGGACATTGAGACAGGGACACAGTGAGAGTAAAACATACAGACAGGGACACATTGAGGGTAAAACATAGAGACAGGGACACATTGAGACAGGGACACAATGAGGGTAAAACATAGACAGGGGGGCATTGAGACAGGGACACATTTAGGGTAAAACATAGAGACAGGGACACATTGAGACAGGGAAACAATGAGGGTAAACATAGAGACAGGGACACATTGAGACAGGGACACAGTGAGAGTAAAACATAGAGACAGGGACACATTGAGGGTAAAACATAGAGACAGTGACACATTGAGACAGGGACACAATGAGGGTAAAACATAGAGACAGGGACACATTGAGACAGGGACACAATGAGGGTAAAACATTGAGACAGTGACACATTGAGACAGGGACACAATGAGGGTAAAACATAGAGACAGGGACACATTGAGACAGGGACACATTGAGGGTAAAACATAGACAGGGAACACATTGAGACAGGGACACAATGAGGGTAAAACATAGAGGGGGGGACATTGAGACAGGGACACATTGAGGGTAAAACATAGAGACAGGGACACATTGAGACAGGGACACAATGAGGGTAAAACATAGAGACAGGGACACATTGAGACAGGGACACAGTGAGAGTAAAACATAGAGACAGGGACACATTGAGGGTAAAACATAGAGACAGGGACACATTGAGACAGGGACACAATGAGGGTAAAACATAGAGACAGGGGGACATTGGGACAGGGACACAGAGAGAGTAAAACATAGAGACCGGGACACATTGAGACAGGGACACAATGAGGGTAAAACATAGAGACAGGGGGACATTGAGACAGGGACACAGTGAGAGTAAAACATAGAGACAGGGACACATTGAGACGGGGGCACATCGAATTGGAGAGAGAGAGAGAGAGAGAGAGAGAGAGAGAGAGAGAGAGAGAGAGAGAGAGAGAGAGAGAGAGAGAGAGAGAGAGAGAGAGAGAGAGAGAGAACGAACGAACGAACGAACGAAAAAAATATTTTTTATTGAGGGAAAAAGAGTAAGCACACAATGGGCTTTTTTACATCTTGCCCTCAAACAAACATGCAAGAAAATCAATATATTCAACACAAAAATAATGAAGAAGCATGCAAAAAATAATCATCGAAGAAGAAGAAATAATCCATGAAGAAGAAAACATAGATACAACAAAACCGTCTAACAACAACAAAGTTGATAATATGCATACATGTCAACATATCAAAAGTGGAAACATATTTCAAACTAAGAATGGGGTTAAACAACATTGCTTGTATGTTTCAACATAAGATACTTATGGTACTCTTTTTTTAAAACAGTAATGCCCGAGTACACATTAAAGGAAGATGAAATAGTATTCCATAAGCAGCCACCTGAATATACAAGACTAGATTTAAAAAGGTCAACTCTTGGAAGAGGTATTTTTATTTTAAAAACATTACGGACAAGGTTAATTTCAAATTTATTTTTTAATGTTGGAGGAGCATTATCGGACATTAATCTAAACATAAAAATTGCTTTGTTGTACACAAGCTTCCATTTTAGAGGTAGAATTTCTAAACGCTGATAATCAGTAAGTGTAAGGGAAGATGATTTCAGAAGGATCAATTTCATTGCACGTCTATGCAAACTGCATAATGGTTTTAAATTTTTCTCGCTTGCCAGATCCCAAATTGTAGAGGCATAGTTGATGTGTGACTGGATATAAGCATTGAAAAAAAGTTTACGACTCTCTAAATCAAGAAAATGCTTTATCCTGGAAAGTTGATAGACTTTTTTTGATACTTGCTTACAAACCATGGATATTTGATGGGACCATGAAAGGTTGTGATCAACAATAAGTCCTAAAAATTTTATGATAGTCAACCTCTTCCATGATTTCACCATTGATATACAGGGATTGAGAACCAAGGGTAAGATTTTGACGCTTTTGTCTGGTGGTGATAAGTAAGTATTTACATTTCTTGGGGTGTAGCTGCATGTGATTAAATTCGGACCATTTTATTAGTCTGTTAATGTTATCTTGTAAAGAAATAAAAACGTTTTCCACTTTACTGTCACAGGAGTGTACTGTAGTATCGTCTGCAAACATTTCACATAAAGTCGTTAGATATAATGGTAAGTCGTTAATATATATTGAGAATAATATAGGACCAAGGATGGAGCCTTGGAGAATACCATAGTTGACAGGCATAGTAGAAGATTCGCATTCATTTAAAGAAACTCGCTGCTTTCGGTCTGATAAAAATGATGTTAGGAGTTCTATAGTATTGTTAGTAATGCCATATATCTTCAGTTTTTTTAGTAAAAGATTACGATCGACAACATCAAAGGCTTTCATAAAGTCAACAGCAAGAACACCCGTGATTTTGTCATCGTTTATGTTAATAAGCCATTGGTCTACTAGGTTAGTTAGGGCCGTATGACATGAATGGTTAGCTCTAAAGCCCGATTGATTTGGATGAAACAGACCAAAAGAATTAAAGTGATTAAGAATATGTTTATTTATGTGGTGTTCCAACGGTTTAGACAGCACCGACAGAATAGAAATGGGCCTGTAATTAGAAGGATCTTCATAGTCACCCGATTTGTGGATAGGTATAATTTTGGCTACTTTAAATGCTTTAGGAAAACGACTTTTAGCAATACATAGAGAGAGAGAGAGAGAGAGAGAGAGAGAGAGAGAGAGAGAGAGAGAGAGAGAGAGAGAGAGAGAGAGAGAGAGAGAGAGAGAGAGAGAGAGAGAGAGAGAGAGAGAGAGAGAGAGAGAGAGAGAGAGAAACATTTGTTTATTGAGGGAAAAGAATAAGCACACAATGGGCTTGTTTACATCTTGCCCTCGAAACAAAAGAAGAAAAGCATAATTAAAACTTCAATTAATGAACAAAAGCAACAGGACCCCCCCCAAAAAAAAAAAAACACAAAAAAAACCACACACACACCAAAAAAAAACCTACACATTCTTACACCCATCCACCCTCCACCCAACCTCGCACACAGCACAGTAATCATATGAACTAATATAACTTGAATTCACGAGATTCAGAAAATGCATTGTGAAGGAAGAAAAACAAAAAAACAATCTAAACAATGCATTATGAGTATGACATCATCAAAACACAAGAAATTACTTTCTTCCTCCCATCTTCTCCCCTCCCCCCCCCCCTTAACGTGAACAAAACAAACAAAAAAAAAAACGAAAACAACTCATGTTTAAAAACAAGATTTATGTACAAATGAACCATGTCATGAATAAACATTATTAAAAGTAATACATTTCAAAAGCTACATAAGAAAGATTAATAGGCGATGTTGTTTATATGTTTGATCACAAGGTGCTTATGGTAGTTTTTCTTGAAAACATTGAGACTTGAATGAACATTAAAAGAAGCTAAAATCGTATTCCACAAACAACCGCCCGAATACAACAGACTAGTCTTGAAGAGATCAACTCTTGGAAGAGGTACTTTGATTTTAAGAACATTGCGGACGAGGTTTAATTCAAATTTATGTTTTAAAGCAGGAGGAGCGCGATCAGGCATTATTTTAAACATGAAAATGGCTTTGTTTTATTTAAGTTTCCATTGCAGAGGCAGTATTCCTAGGTGCTGATAGTCTGTATGAGAAATGGACGAGGATTTCAAAAGGATCAACTTTAGACCACGCCTGTACAAACTAAATAAAGGTTTTAGATTCTTTCCACTAGCTGAATCCCATAGTGTAGTGGCATAGTTAATATGTGATTGGATATAAGCATTGAAAAACAATTTACGACTGTCGATATCAAGAAAATGTTTAATTCTAGAAAGCTGATAAACTTTTTTTTAGATATTTGCTTGCAAAGCATAGATATTTGGTAGGACCACGAGGGATTGTTATCAACAACAACTCCGAATATCTTGTGATGGTCAACTTCTTCCATGATTTCACCATTGATATAGAGCGAATGAAAACCAAGGCAGAGAGTTTGACGTTTTTGTCTAGTAATGATTAGTAAGTATTTAGATTTTCTTGGATGTAATTTCATATGGTTAATTTCAGACCATTCAATTAGTTTGTCAACATTGTCCTGTAAAGAAGTAAAAACCTTGTCTACTTTACTATCACTAGTATGTATAGTCGTATCATCTGCAAACATTTCAGTGGGAGTTGTAAAAAAAAGAGGCAGATCATTAATGTATATTGAAAATAAGATGGGGCCAAGGACTGAACCTTGGGGAACACCAAAATCAACAGGCATTATAGAGGATTCAGATTCATTTAGAAAGACTCTTTGCTTTCGATCTGATAAAAAAGACGATAGGAATTCTAAGGTGTTATTAGTAATGCCATAAATGTTGGGGGGTTTTAGCAAGAGGTTACGATCAACAACATCAAATGCTTTCATGAAATCAACAGCAAGAACACATCGATGGCTTGGAGTCAAAACGGACTATCTTTAGATAGTCCA